>JBAKBP010008250.1:0-92831 GCA_037953745.1 Lithodes maja
AGTGTGTGTGCACCAGTTACCGAGTCATAGGATACCTCGTTGTCCAGGCACGACTCAGGGCGGTAATGGTGTTTTGTTTTCCAGTGGTTAAGGCAGGGGTTGGATCTAGTGTTACCGTTGTTGCATTTTGCCATTATCTAGTCCAATGTTGAAGAGCCCTGTGTCTTTGAGAACCTGGATCGTAACAGTGTTTCTATGTGTGTATGTTTGTGTACCCTATCCTAATGGTTCTATTCTGATTCATATGTGTGAGTAGGTATAATAACATATAGACATGTAAGAACACTAGAGTCTGGCTCTCATTAGGCAGAACCCTCTTACAACCAGCCCATCCTGTATGTCTTATGTCAGATCTATTACAAAAAATGCCTCAAAGAAACTAGGAGTACGTCTTTTCAGAGTTCAGGAATTTTTAACTGACGATCAGTTAGCCGTAATATATAAAAGTCATGAGCGTTCACAGCTGGAATGTTGCTCTCCTCCATGGAGTGGTTGTGGAGAGCTGGCTTTAACCCAGCAAGTGCTGGAAGACTCTTAAGAGTTTCCCCGGGCGACTGCGGGAAGACTCTTAAGATCCTGGGGCTAAAAAAATCCAATTAAAACACCCCCAAAAAACTTGAACCCCCTTTTTTTCTTTTTTCTTTTGCCCCTGGGCCATGCCAAATATCACTCCTCCACATCTCCTCCTTCACCACCTCTCCCCCCCCCTCCCCCCTTCTTTAATTATTCACCTTTAATTAATCTTAAATTATTAATCCTTCAATTATCACCTATTTTCCCTGTTATTCCCTGATTCTGTGGTCTATTTTTGTGCTAACATTAGCGAGTTGCAAGCAGGGCATTGTCATCACTGTTACCAAGCGAGTGCAAGAGAGAGAGAGAGTATCGATCGACAGTCTCTCTCCAGAGGTGGGGAAGTGTGGAGGGGAGGGAGGTTGCCTCAGCCATAAATGATGTAACTCCCGGCCTGTATCGCCGATTTTGACCATCCAAACGCTGTTTCCACTTGTTTTATTGCTGGAACAGGTTAATACCTTTATAATCAACATAAAATAGGCGCATATGGATAAGTATTAATGCTATTTATGGTAAAATAACGATGTTAGTGATGGGAACAGCTCAAATACGTGCGCACAGGCGTGTGGTGTCTCATACCCCCCATGCGCACGTCTTAGGTTAAGGGGGCTCACCTGATTTTTTCTCTCTCTCTCTCTGGGTTGTATCCATTCGGCCCCATTCAGCCTACTGTTTTAAGACGTTTATCCCCATCCAGGTGTCGATTTCTTCCTGGCGAGCGACAGCGAGCCAGCATTATATGAAGAAATTTGCCTTCGCCAGAGATTTTCTATAGAAATATGTAGCCTACAAATTTAGCCTGCTGTCAAAAACAAAATCCCCAGGTCTTCCCCGTGGCCTGGCGCGGATTCGAACCCTGGTCATTGAAGACAAGAGCCTGGCTAGGCATGCCAGACTCATGCGCTACTGACTGTACTACCACGGACGTACAATAGGAACGTAACCTTAGTTCTCCTTGAAGAACCAGGTGAGTCTCGTGGTGATGCACACACGTGGCGACTTTCTTGGACTTTCCATCAATGACTATGTTACCACCAGGATTCGAACCCGGGTTATCACACACAAATTTTTAGACACCTTAACCATTACACCACCAAGACGGTTAAAGGTTTATGCACACGCCTACGACTTATTATCCATTTTCAAATACTGGATATTAACCCCTTCAGACTCATATGACGCAGAGGTTGCCAGATTAGCAATAATAAATAGAGTTCTCTCACTCTTATAATTACCTCTCCAAAATTAGTTTTCTGCTCACAGCTAACTCAAAGACAACTGCAGAGGTTGAAGTAACTAAACTAAAGGTTTATAAATACCCCTGATGGTAACAAAGGCTATAAAGTATCCCTAATCGGCTCAAAATTGCGTCATATGTCGGAGAGGGTTAATCTAATCATGTTCATATTCCCACCGCACTATGGTAGCCTAATGTTTAAGTGAGCGGAAAGAATACTCATGGGGCACAGATAATTTAGAACAGCCTCGCTACGAAATATCCTTGAACCTACTGATAATCTAGTTGAGGGATTGGAGTCTGAGGCGAGCCTCTTCACGGACAACGCCAAGATCTACCGGACAATCAAGACCCAAGAGGACACAGAAGCTCTGCAACGGGACATGGGTCGACTAGAGGAGTGGAGCAAGAAGTGGTTACTGACCTTCAATGCCGAGAAGTGCAAAACCATGCACATAGGGAGACAGAAAGAGGGAGCCGACTACAAGCTGAACAATGCTGTCCTTACCAAAACCACGGTGGAAAAAGACCTGGCCCCCCGGGAGTGTTTGTCTCCGCAGACCTGAAATCTTCGGCACACTCAGCCAAGGTAGTGGCAAAGGCAAACAGTAGGCTTGGAGTAATAAAGAGAAGCTTCTCGTACATCGACAAGGAAATCTTACGTTCCCTCTACATTGCTCTAGTCAGACCCATACTAGACTATAGAGCCCAGAGCTGGTCGCTCCACCTGGTCAAGGATGTCAAATTCTTCAAACAGGTCCAACGCAGGGCGACCAAGCTAGTCCCAGAACTCAGAGACCGCCCATATGAGGATAGATGTGATGCCCTAAAACTGCAAACTCTAGAGGAACGTCGGAAGAGGGGGGAGACATCATAGAAGTGTACAAGTTGCTTCATGGCTTCGATGATGTCCCCTACTCCAAATTTTTCACCATGTGCAACAACAACCTTAGAGCGGCGGGCAACCATTGCAGGGCATATACGGTTCTTAACGTAATTAGATCCGTAGAAAGAAACTTTGGGTGGAACAATGTGTCGAGAGACGGGATACGTACCTCCTTATCCACCAGAGCTGAGGCAGACATTGAAGGCCCGTCAACAGATAGAGTCCGAGGGAAGTCCAGGGTGAGCGCTAGGGTCGGAAACCAATACAGTCAGTAGACCAGAGGTGCAGCCATTAGCTTGGTCCTCATGTGGGAGGCTGCCAACCACACGAGGACCGAGGTGAGAAGTGTCTGCCATTAGAATACTAGAGATAGTACTGTAAGATGTCGCCATACAAAAAAGAAAAAATGGCCCAATTTAGCAACATGGACAAGAGGTTAAGGCTAGACCCACATGTCCAACAGTAACCATAATATTGTGTACAGTACTGTATAAGGTAAGTGGGCCCATATAGGTAGTTCGCTTTACTCGCGATACCACTGCACATATACACCCTTTACACTCAAAGTGCATACGTGTGAGTCAGTGACCAACCGCGATAACACCACTGACCGGAATATCATAGCACTGCCCAGATGCGAAGCTGGGTAGGGGTTATGCTTACTCTCCATCAAAAGAGGTATAAGGAACCACCTAACCACCAAAGCACCAGTCAAATCAACCATGAACGCCAGTAGTCGCGTTCGCACATACTGTACCAAGAAAGGACCGGCGGTTCTTCCTTGTCGACCATAGGACGGCGGTTCCTCCTGGTCGATCATTCGATCTCCTGCACTGTCACTACGGTTTCCCGTAATATGGCCTCTAACGACCCGGAGGTTACTAGCGTGGAGTTCATGGGTTCCTATCAAGTGCAGAAGTGCTCAAAGTTTAGCGAGTATTTATCCTCGAGGGAAGAACCTGACCCCCACTGGAGTAAAAGAAAAGGAAGATGGAAAAACAAAAATAGTAAAAGAAAGAAAGAGCCTAGACAAATTAGTTGAAGTTGGCATATGGAACGCCACAAATAAGCCCGAGAGCTCCACCAGCCAACTCGCAGACACCCACACGACGGCGACGAGCTAAGCATTGTGGGGGAGATACACCTAGAATATTAAGAGAAGATGAAGGGTTTATTTGTATATTGTTTAACCCGGCGAGCGCGTGCAGGGTGTAGTGAACACCACAGTTCTGGGCGGCAATATTAAGCTCCATTCCTGCCTATAATCGTCATTTTACGATAAATATCGTTATTACTTATTCATATGCACCTATTTTGTGTTTAATATGAAGATAGTAACTTGTAACAACAATAAAACAAGTGGGAATATCGATTGGATGGTCAAAATCGTGAATTATTACCGAGCGGTTCATTCATCAATTGTGAGCCAGCCGGCCTCACACCCTCTTTTCTCGAGGGCTGAGGCAGTACTGAGCTACTCCCTCACACTCTCCCAGTCTCTACCTTACGTAACACACATGACCACACCCTGGAACCGGGTTGGAGATATTGGCATGATAAATACACCAATAAAGATGGTAAAAGAGGAAAAATAGGTGATAATTGAAGGAGGGGGGGGGGGAAAGGAGGGGATTTTGACAGATGTGGAGGAGTGATATGAGGTATGGAGGGGGAAGGAAAACAAAAGTTTTAAGTGCTACTGGGGCCTTTTAAGTTTTTTTTAGGCCTTACCTCTTAACCTGACAAGCGCTAAATAGACCTAGGGGCTAGGGTAGTTATTTGTGCATTTCTAGCCTTGGATTCTGACAGAATTCGTTATATTTACAATATAGAGCATTATTTGTTTTCGGTATGCTTTTATTTTACATATATGATGTATATATGAACCTTCAAGAGTGCTAAAATAAGTGGGAAAAGCATTTGGGTGGTGAAAAACGAAGATATTGGCCACCCGGTCATAATCTCAGGCGAGAGAGAGCCACAGGCAACCCTCCTCTCTCGCTGTCTGTGAGGTAACTGAGACGAGCGGGGCGGTGTGGGCCGGTGTCTGGGTGTTACATAACGATCTTTTCTGCAACCCACTTGTGCTACATTATCGCGGGAGAGAAAAATAACCGATAAATGATGATAATAAGAGGGAAAATAGGTGATAATTGAGGAGGGGAGGGAGGGGGGAATAAGGTGGGGAAGGAGGGGAGGGGGGTGGGTGAGATTTACATGGATGAGTACTGGAGGGGAATTATCTCACCTAGAGACAAATTCCTTTGTTTTGATAGGCCCCTTTTTTTTTTTGGAAAGCTTTTTTTATGGTCTTGCTTCCGTGAGGCCTATCGCGTTCCCTATAGGAAGCCTTCCGTGAGGCCTATCGCGCTTGCCGGGTTAAGAGGGTCCTCACCCTTGCCCACCAAAACCTCTTAAGTGTTCTCGCCGTTCCTGGGTTAAGAGAAATTGATAGTCTTGTGGAAGATTGCGACAGGTAGATTGGAAAAATTGGGTCTTGGAGGCATTGAAAGTAACAAGATTTTCTCTGTCCTAATAAAAAATAATTGATAATTCAAAAGATAGGTGTACTATGCCTCGTCACATGAGTTTTGGATTGATTGCATGCTAGGTTGTTGTGAAAAACTAGTTAATTAGTGTAAGGTAGAGTCATCAGCATATGAGTCGAGCTCGACGCGCCAACCCGCCAACAGCACTTCGCTCTCGCTGCTCGAAATCTGACCACAACTTGAGTACTCCATTGCTCATCCCCTTATTTGTTTGCATGAGCTGCAGCTAAGCTCTAGCTTAACTGCCCTGTAGTTGCTTTGCATGTAATTTTGCTGTGTTTTTGACTGATAAACGTTTGTTTATCGAGACTGCTTTTGTTTACATTTGTACCGGTTAGTGACGACCGACGCTCTAAAGTAAACAAACTATTTGCTAGTTTCATATTATAAAGTTCTAGCACTTATTGTAGATATTTTAGCCCTCACTGTAGTTAAGTGCTTAGCAAACCACCCAGTAGTTATCTTGCATGACATTGTACTGTAGTTTTGACTGATAAACGTTTGTTTTTCAAAATTCTATTTGTCAGGTTAGTAGAGACGCCGCCAATACCAGCGCCACCTGTGTACGCATAAACAAACCCTCTTCTTGTATTTTATATATCAAAGTCTAGCCAATACTGTACTTGGTTGAACTTTTTTATCTTGGTTATCTATATAAATCGCACACTAACATTTGTCAAGATAGTTTTAATATTGGGTTAGAATAATTTAGTTACTGTAATACTTTTTGATAGCCTATTTATTAATCACATTTCAGATACTTGTCACCATAATAGGCCTCTCACACTCTTGCCAGGGATATTACTAACTCCATTATTATTATTATTGTGTCGACCACTGTATAAACTAATATACAGGCTTTAGCCTAACTGTGTCATACTGCTAACATAATTTTATTTTTATTTTCAGGCATAAAATTGTGTTCTATTGCTAACATATTCTTTTTGTGATCAACATATTCTTTTTGTGATTTACAGGCATTAATTGTACCATATTGCTAACCAATATTTTTTGTTACTGTACTGTATACTGCTTTCCAGTGTTCTCACTAGGCTAAATTAACCCTCTCCCCTTTTTTTCTCCCAGTAAATTTTGTAACAAATTACTAGTCCATTTACAATTTTCAGGCTTTAACTGTGTCATACTGCTAACATCAATTTTTTTTTTATTTTCAGGCATAAATTGTGTTCTATTGCTAACATATTTTTTGTGATTTACAGCCATAATATTCTTTTTGTGATTAACATATTATTTTTGTGATTTACAGGCATTAATTGTACCATATTGCTAACAAATATTTTTTGTTACTGTACTGTATACTGTTTTCCAGTTTTTTCACTAGGCTACATTAACCCTCTCCCACTTTTTTTTCCAGTAAATTTTGTAACAAATTTCTAGTCCATTTGTGATTTTCAGGCTTTAACTGTGTCATACTGCTAACATAAATTTTTGTTTTTTTCAGGCATCAATTGTGTTCTATTGCTAACATATTTTTTGTGATTTACAGGCATATTAATTTTATCATATTGCTAACAAAAATTTTTGTGATTTTCAGGAATTAATTGTATCACATTGCTAACATACATTTTTTGTGATTTTCAGGCTTTAATTGTACCATTTTGCTAACATAAATTTGTGTGATTTTCAGGCATATTGTGATTATATCGTCATGGCGCCGCAACGAACCTGCACGAGTTGTTCCGGTAAATTTGGCCCTACCATGTTTGTTGATACTGATGTCCAAATTTGTAGATTTTGCCAGCTCCGAGAGAAGATTGCGGATGAATTGAATGCAGCTCACCGCAAGATCGATGCCCTGACTACGAAGCTTGAATCCCTTCAAGAATTTGCCACACTCAACGTAGGAGTGCCCTCGGCCCAAGAAACCACTACTATGTCAACCGCCATTCCAGTGCATACAGTACCGGTACCCACACCAGCAGCTACCTTAGATGTTGCAGATAATAATAATGACTCTACTCTCACTCCCCCCCAGGACAACTTTCAGTTAGTGAGAAACAATGTCCATCCCAGTACCAGTACCAGGAAGGTCATCCCGACAACATGCCAAAACCGCTTCAAAATTCTGGCTATTGACGAGGAAGAGGAAACTGAAGAAGTTCGGCTTGTGGGCGACTCCATGGTCCGTGGCCAACTAACCGAGTTCTGCGCCAGGGCACCCAGGACCAGAAAGCGATTCTGTATCCCAGGTGGCGGCGTGGACGACATTGTTGCGGCTCTGGAAGAGGTTTCCAGGCTCGCCCCCGCAAGCACTACGTACATCATCCACGTTGGATCTAACGCCAAAAATATCGATGTCCAACGGACACGGTCAGAGGAACTACTTTGCAAGTACCGGCGGCTGATCAGGTCCTTCAAGGAAAAATCTAATAGAATCTTAATTTCAGGAATTGTTCCCCGGATTGATGTAGAAAACCGATTCTACAACATAGCTACCAGTACAAATCGCCGACTAGCCAAACTCTGCAGGGAGGAGAACATCGGCTTTGTCGACACGTGGGATAATTTTTACTACGATAAATCTTTGTTTTCAGGAGATGGTGTACATCTCAATGAAGTAGGAGCTGCACGTCTTGGTCGTCTGCTGAACGATGCAGTCAAGGATTTCCGTTCAAAAAAACGGGGTCAACCAGACCCAAGACAGGGTAGTGTAAGTCAAATACGAACTGAAAATTCAGACAACGCACAATCAGTAACATCCAACTCTAATACTCTTAAGGTGTTTTATGTAAATGCTCGTAGCATACGCAATAAATTTTCAGATCTAGAGGAAATCGTGTTTACAGAACATTATGATATAATCGGCATTACAGAATCTTGGTTAAATACGGAAGAGAGAGACTTTTTAGCCGAATATACGCTTCCTGGTTATACAATGTTTGAGAAAAGTCGGATCAATAGAAATGGAGGAGGAGTTCTGTTTTTTATAAAGGAAAGTCTTAATCCCGTCTTAATGTCAAAACCTCAAATTGCGAATATAGACATATCTTACGTACTATTAAATAATAAACGAGGAACTAAAATAACACTAGCTTTATTATACAGACCCCCATCTCAATCAGTGCAAACTGACAGTGAAATTTATGAACAAATTGCAGAAATAACTAACATACAAGATACCGTAATTCTTGGCGATTTCAACTTACCCGTGACTAAATGGGGCGATATTCTTACTTCACACTCTGGACACGACCTCTATGCTAACTTGCAAGAGAGTTCACTTTTTCAATTTGTACAATCTCCGACCCGTGGTAATAATGTGCATGACCTTGTACTCGCAACAAAAGAAGAATTAATAGAGAATTTGAATGTTGGTGATGAATTCAGTAACAGCGACCATCGTACGATAACTTTCACTTTAAAGTTTACTAGTAACAAATCAAATAGCAGCATTGAGAAAGTCCCTAATTTCAAGAAAGCAAATTTTCATAAACTTAAATCAAAACTTAAAGAAACTGACTGGAGCTTTCTGACTAACAATAACGACATAAATACATCTTGGGAGTGTTTCACAACCACTTACCTTAAGGCAGTGCAAGACTGCATACCATCGAAAATACGGCGTCCAGGCCAAAATGATAAGCCCAAATGGTGGAATAAAGATATTTCAGACTGTCTGCTTGCTAAAAAATTTGCTAATGATAGATTAAAATCCTCACAAAATGACGAAGAACGGGTGAAATTTGTAGAGCTACGACGCAAAGCCAAAAAGTTAATTAAGCAAAGTAAAAAGACCCTGGAGTTACATGTTGCGAATCAAAGTAAAACAAACCCGAAAGAATTCTATAGTTATATCAGAAAGAAAAAAGTAGTTACTTCAACTGTTGGACCGTTAGTCGATGAAAATGGAGAATACACCAAAGACGAAGTACAAATGAGTAATGCCCTCAATACCTTCTTTGCATCAGTTTTTACAACCGAAGACCTCAGTGATATCCCTACACCATCGCCGATTCAGATTGATAATTCAGATGTTCTAAGCAATATCACCGTTACAGAGAGAGAAGTATTGAATTGTTTAGATAAACTCAAGGTAAATAAAACGCCTGGACCTGATACAATCTCACCTAGAGTTCTAAAGGAAGCTAAGGATGAGCTCTCCAAACCACTGACATTGCTATTCAATGAATCCTTGCAGTCTGGGACTATGCCTGATCAGTGGAAGCTAGCCAACGTAACACCGATATTCAAAAAAGGCAGCAAATCCCTACCCAGTAACTATCGTCCAATTAGCTTAACCTCAATTGTATGTAAAATGCTAGAAACGGTCATAAGAGACAGACTCGTAAATCACTTGGAGGCAAATAACTTACTTAAAGATACTCAACACGGCTTTCGTAAAAAACGTTCCTGTTTAACAAACCTCTTAGACTTCTTCCACGATATCTTCAACCTCTACGATGAGAGTAAAGCTGTAGATATTATATACCTTGATTTTCAAAAGGCCTTTGACAAAGTTCCCCACAAACGATTACTGCTAAAACTAAAAGCGCATGGAATACAAGACGGTGTGTTGAAATGGATAGAAAATTGGCTCAGCGACAGAAAGCAAAGAGTAGTCATAAACGGTAAGGCATCTAAATGGACCAATGTAAGTAGTGGGGTACCCCAGGGATCGGTACTAGGACCAATTCTCTTTCTAATTTACATCAACGACATAGATGAGGGTCTCACCTGTACAGTCTCGAAATTTGCTGACGATACAAAAATTGCAAATAGCGTACTCTCAAAAGAACAAGTTGACGATATGCAACACAATCTAGATAAATTGTCATGTTGGGCCCAAATTTGGCAAATGAGTTTCAATGCGGATAAATGTAAAGTACTACATATCGGATACCTAAATGAGAAAGCAAACTATTCGATGAATGGCACTCAGCTTAAGAATGTAAACAAAGAAACCGATCTGGGAGTAACAATATCGAGTAACCTAAAACCGAGTCAACAATGTTCAGAAGTTGTTAAGAAGGCAAACAAAATAATTGGCTTTATAGGCAGGTCATTTGAGCATAAATCCAAAGATGTTATCCTAACCCTTTACAATTCCTTAGTCCGCCCTCTTCTGGAATACTGCGTTCAATCCTGGTGCCCTTATTACCAAAAAGATATAAACAAGCTAGAACGAGTTCAACGTAGAGTTACCAAAATGATACCTAGCCTAAAGAACAAACCATACGAAGAGCGTCTTAGAGAATTAAATCTATTTCCTTTAACCCAGCGCAGATTAAGAGGCGACTTAATTCAAGTGTTCAAAATCATCAAAGGCATCGACAATATGAACTGTAGTAAGTACTTCACTATCGACCAATCTAATTACACGCGGGGAAACGGTTGCAAAATTATTGGTAAATCTTTTAACTCACACGAATCTAAGAATTTCTTCTTCAATCGAGTTGTCAACTTGTGGAATGGGCTTCCCCGAGACGTTATAGACTGCAGCACCGTTGATTCATTTAAACTCCGCTTAGACAAATATCTCGCATCAAACCCGCGACGGACTGCGTTTGTAAATGAACAACTTTATTGTATACCCCCCTCAGTTACTAACCCATCTGTCCCCTACTAACTTCCTAATCCTGCCACGGACATTAGTTCTAGGGCAGTAGTTCCCTTTCCAATGTTCCCTTACCCACTCTAAACCACTGTTTGGACACTTGATCCTCAGTGTTTTGGAGGACAAGCAGCCTAGAAGGGTCACTAGACCTGTTGTTGCTTGATTTCCTTTGTACTCCTTTGTACTCCTTTGACTACAGGTACAGTTGAGATCATTATTGAACATTAGAAAGAGAAATTAAGACAGGACAGAACCCTGATGAACACCGGAGTTGATAGGTTGAGGAAGTGAACGATGGTCGTCACAACTGCAGCTATGGAACGGCCAGAAAGGAAATTAGAGACAAAGGCACAGACAGAATGATAGCAACAGAAGAAGGGTAGTTTGGAGATTTGTGCCAGACTATCAGACTTTCAATATGTCTAGCGCAATAGAGAAGGTCTCACCAAATTCCCGAAGGGAGGAGGAACAAGAGCTAGTAAGATAAGCAAGATCACCATTAGAGTGGCCCTTAACCCGAGAAGCGCACCCTTGATGTTTTTTAAAAGCCTGCGTATGCGAAAAAACATTCGATTCTGACAGAATTTGTAATATTTACCATATACAGTAACACCTCGATTTTCCGGCATTCAAGCATCCGGTAACTTCAAACAACAGGAGGTTTTAGGAAATTATTAAAATTAAAAAAAAAAAAATTGTCTTACCAGCATCCATTTTATCATAACAAATAATAAATACATATAATATTAGGAAAAAACTATTTAAAAAGCACCAATAAGAAATATATACAGTACCTGTATATAAAATAGTCCGTGGTTCTATGCGGGTAACGGCGACGTCAGTAGAACAAGCAACAACAACAACAAAAGCGCGGGAATAGGCCTCTAAGTCTTGCCCGATCGATCCGTATAGGCCTATACAAACATTCTCATATTGGACATATTATACTCGATTCATCGCTATCCTGCCGAAGATTAAGGCAAAGTCGGACAAAGTGAAAGCCAATAGTGACAAGAAGAAATGCAAAAGAGGGGTTCTGAGCTTGGAACAAAAAATACAAATATCCAAACGAATGGAGAGGTGGATGATGCAACAGCATCCACCTCTACAACTGTGGATGAGTGGCAAGCATCCACCCCTTGCTGCCTCTCCCAAAGCATCCACCTCATAAATTAGTTTTAGACATTAAGTGAGAAACCTAAGAAACTAAAAAGAACAAAAACAGTTTGATATTAGTGTTTCGTTTTGCTACTGTCAAAAATTTGAATGCGCAACTCTCCCTCCCAATAAGGCCTAGCCTTCGCATACGACGATACGCATTACGCCGCCGACAACAACAACAGCTGGACGCCTTTTCCAACTTCTACTGTACTTATAAATTGACGAGTTGAGAACATTACTATTAAAATAGTATAGTAATGTGTGTTTGTTTATTATATTAAGGCTGATAATACAGATAGCCATTAGGGGGTATTTTCTTGGGGTTTATGGGCATTTATAGGAGTAATGTTCATTCAACCGGACTTTTCAATTCACCGGAGGTTTCAAATCCCCCTGAGTGGCGGTTGTTACGACTGGGGTTCAAATATATCAGGGCTCTTATTCATTGGACTAGTAATGGCATAAATGTTACAACGGAAAGCGCTAGCTCCAACCTCTGAAGTATATTCCCAGTGAACAAAGAACACAAATACTCTACAGAGTTCTATATGCAATAATAGGCTATCAAACTCTCAATAAATGTGCGTCTACTCTAGGCTTAATGTTATGTGAAAACAGCCTATTACTACCTATAACCGAAGGTGCTTGGTTATGGTATACAAAGTAAGGTGGTAAGAGAAGTTACAGCTTACGTTACTTTAATCAATAAATGTCAGGCACTCCTGCATGAAAGAAAGTGCACTAAAGTCCTTCAACACTAACAAGGAATCTTCTTTAAATGTTAGATGCTGTAAAGATGCTCGTATCGGAAATGGAACCCAAAAAGGCAGGCAGTGGAACAATGCTCGTGCAGGCTATGCACACAAAAAGGCAGAATATATAATGCCGTCGGAGCCAAGAATATCCTAAACACTACAACACTAATAATAATCGCCACAATACAGTATTCCTATCAACAAAAAGAGCCTAAGTCGTTTGTGTCTCAATACATCAAACTAGGCTGCGAAATGCTTGTGTAATCATAAATGGGTATGCATAAAAAGAGTAATTAGGTTAATATACTTAATGTCTACTATGATTGATAAAGTCTAGCTAGAGTCAATGATACAAGATACCGGTGCGCATGGCATGCTGCATAGCCTAGTGCAAATCTCAAGTCTGTGTGTCAAATATTACGTTATACTGAAGGGTAGCTCTCTTGAGAAACCTTAATACCGAAGTATTAAGCGTTCTCCTGGCGTACCTCAAAGACAAACAATCGAGACCAGAACAGTGCAGAATGGTATAGGCAAAAAGCCCTCATTCGTGCATGCTCTACTCTCAATGGCACACAGACTAGGATTTACTCAATCAACTCCAGTTCTCAGGTATGTCGTGCCGCTTTTAACTAAAGCCAGCACTCATAGGAAACAATACCTTTTATATCAGACTCCTAGTCTAGCATTATCTAATCCAGCAGAACACTAATAATTAAAGGAAGCAGCAATATGAAAGCCAACCAATGCTTCGTGATCCACTTATCTTAACAACTAACATACACAGGTTATATAAGACCTTAACACACAATACAACTGGCCAGCATGAAGCTGATTTTGCAGAGTTAACCAGAGGGGATATAATGTTAATAAAGGTGGTGAAAGATATGGAAAATGAGAGAGATAGGCCGAGGAAAAGATTCTCAGGTAAGAGCGGGGACAGGTTGCAAGGGATAAAGATGGATGCGTTCTAGAAACCAGATCTGAGGGAGAGAGTGGCGAGGAACCAGTATATATACTCGCACTAGCTCGAGCCGCGTGGGAAACTAACGGTTACGAGTCGACCGACCACTCACAGAGCTCGCAACATGGTAAGGACCTCTCTCCACCAACCCCCGCGAGGCAGCCAGCCGTGACGTCATCGAGCGGGACCAAAAATCACTGCGCGCCCCCTCTCTCTCTCCCAGATTCTATCATTACTAGTTAATGACAAAACATATACTTTACAATTAAATATATAAAGCCTTGACATGGGCGAAAACAAAGAGCCTTTCTGGACTGCCCATGACACGAGCTTTCATATGAAATAAAGCACACTCTAATACATAAACTGTAGCCCCATCCACTGCCCTGGCGATCCTAGCGAGTCACTGTAGGACAAGCCATGCGGTTCTAACGGAGTGGTCAACGTCACACCCCCCCCAAGATTTTTCTCAGAGGCCCCAAGGCTCACAAAAATCTGATGGTTAGAACCCATGCTATATCTCCACTTCCCATCACCCAGCGGCAGTAAAATATCTGGCACAGTTCTTCAACAAAACATTTTTTTCAAAATTATAACCCTCCCAACACAATAGGTTAAATTATATGTAGTTATGCTCCTCAAGAGCGAGCTTCTCTAGCCCAGCATTCTGAGAGGAGTGCAACTCAGAATTACTGCTATAACATACTGAAAAAATTCAACTATCAAAGAAAGTTTTTTTTATTTGATTTTTATGTTTTTAATTTGTTTATTTCGGCTGCACTATAGGGGCAAGCCTAGTTTTTTCTTCTATACCAAACGCTCAACTCCTGCTTTACGACCCAATACGCTGGGCTACAACCGCGAGCCAACAAGCACCAAGCGCAAAATACTATTCAAACTAAAGCAGGAGGCTACCCGTGTGTCAATCTACCCAGGATCATATACCCTTGAACGACCATCTGCAACCACGTTGTCACAACCGGCAATATGGCGTATGTCCAGGTTATATACCAATAACCTTAGTGACCACCTGGTCAGCCTCATATTCCGATTGTGAAACTGGTCCAAGAACTTGAGAGGGTGATGATCTGGGTAAACTACAACGACCGGACCATAGGCTGGAACACAGACTTCGAAATGCCTCAGAGCAAGTACAACCGCCAGCAGCTCCTCCTCGACAACAGAGCAGCTCCCCTGGGCCGAATTGTACTTCTCCGAGCAGAAACTAACAGGATGCTCCAGCCCATCATCGTCCTTTTCCACAAGGACGGCACCAGCCCCCACACCACTAGCCTCCGTTGCTAGTTGGGAAGGTAGGCTAAAGTCAGGGGCCCTGAGGATCGGGTGAGTGCACAACAGGTGTTTTACTTCTCTAAACACCTTCTCACACTCAGGTGCCCATTTGAACTTTTTATCCTTCCAGTTATCCTCCACCTGAGCTTGACTGTCCCGTTCTCCTTCTCCACCTTGACTGCTAAACGTCATCACAGGCACAGTGAGAGGCTCAGGGGGGTGCCTCTCATACTCCTTCATGGGATTAACATGACATAACTGATTGCGCTTCCGTCTGTCTGGAGTGGCTACCAAGTAAACCAGGTCCGATAGCTCCTCCACCACCCTATAAGGACCAGTGTACTTCGCGGATAAGGGGTGACCTACAAGGGGCAGTAGAGTCAACACCTCCTGACCCACGTGAAACTCCCTGAGTTCAACCTTGAGGTCGTACCTGTCCTTCATGAGGGCCTGAGAGCTAGTCAAATTACGGCCAGCCAACTCCAGACTGCGCAACATCCATTCTCGACTGTTGAGGACACACTTGAGCATAGAACAAGGTTTTTCTGCGCCCTCTCATACTTCTTCACCGGTCCGGACGGTGTTCCTCCTGTTGTTCTCAAAAACTGTGCTTCCGTGCTGACTCCCTGCCTAGGCAAACTCTTTCGTCTCTGTCTATCCTCTAACGTCTTCCCTTCATGCTGGAAGTTTGCTCACATTCAACCTGTCCCAAAGAAGGGTGACCGCTCTCAACCCTCCAACTATCGTCCAATTGCTCTTATCTCTTGTCTTTCTAAAGTTTTTGAAACTATTCTTGCTTCCAAATTTCTTAAGCATTTCTCTTCTCATAATCTGCTCTCAGATCGCCAGTATGGCTTCCTTAAGGGTCGCTCTACTGGTGATCTTCTTTCATATCTTACTAACTCTTGGTCATCCTCCTTTCGGGACTTCGGTGAAACTTTTTCTATTGCACTAGACATATCGAAAGCCTTCGATAGAGTCTGGCATAAATCTTTAATTTCTAAACTACCCTCCTTCGGTTTCTATCCCTCCATCTGTGCCTTTGTCTCTAATTTCCTTTCCGGCCGTTCCATAGCTGCGGTTGTGGACGGCCATTGTTCACTTCCTCACCCTATAAACTCCGGTGTTCCTCAGGGCTCTGTCCTATATCCTATTCTCTTTCTAATTTTTATAAATGATCTCCTTAACTGTACCTTAATTCCCATCCATTCATACGCAGACGACTCAACCTTACACTACTCCATTAGTTTTTCAGAACGTCCCAGCCAGCAATCCCTCAACGACAAACGTAATGAAGCCATAGAACTCTTAAATTCTGATCTAAATACTATTTCCAATTGGGGCAGAGAAAACCTTGTTAACTTTAATGCTTCCAAAACCCAATTTCTCCATCTATCTACCCGTCAGGATCTCCCAGCGGACTATCCCTTATTCTTCAACAATACAAAAATCAACCCTTCATCTTCTCTCAATATTCTTGGTGTCTCTTTTTCTTCTGCTTTCATTTGGAAGGACCATATTACCAGTCTTGCTAAGGCAGCCTCCCAGAAGCTGGGTGTGCTCAACCGCCTTAGGGGGTTCTTTTCCCCTGCACAGCTTCTTGCTCTGTACAGGGGCATAGTGCGCCCTTGTATTGAGTATTGTTCACATGTGTGGGGAGGTTCCTCTCACACCGCTCTCCTAGACAAAGTTGAAAGGAAGGCCTTTCGTATCATTAACTCCCGTCCACTCACCAACTCTCTGCAATCTCTCTCTCTCCGCCGCAATGTTGCATCTCTCTCGCTATTCTATCGCTACTATAATAATCAGTGTTCCTCAGAGCTATCCCAGTGCATACCACCTCCTTTACGTAGGGCACGTGGTACCCGTCTTGCAACTCAATCCCACCCCTACTCTGTGCAACTCTCCAACCCAAGAGTGAAACGTTACTCTCAAACTTTCTTCTACTCTACATCTGAGCTCTGGAACTCTCTCCCAGAATCAGTCTTTCCCTCTTCCTATGACTTAAATTGCTTCAAACTCCGTGTGTCCAGGCATTTTGGCTCGAACGTCCCTTGATTTTGGCCCTGTCACTCTTTCAACTATGGGGGAGGCACTCGCTATAGGCAGTTATGCCTTTTGCCTCCCTCAATCACATAGAAAAAAAAAAAAAAAAAAAAAAAAAAATAATAATATGGAGAGGCCCTCTGACACGGTGTCCAAAGACGAGCTCATTAGGGCTGAATCCCAAACATTCCCCAGGTACCTCCCGTGCAGTAAACAAAACAACATGAATCTCCTGCTGGTAACCATACCGGGAAAAACACACTAGCAAGCCTCGGACCACCGTCTTCGCCGACCCATTTCTCATAGGGTACGCGTCAGGGTACCTTGTTGCCACACCTCCCAACTGTGCAACACTGTCCTCCTTCAACTCAACAGCACCGGTACCACATTCAAGAACCTCCGGGTCTTCCAATTTCAACTCACGAATGTCCGAAGGAGCAAGCCTATCCAAGTGCTTGCGAAACAACTCATGCCCCCCTCCTACACTAAGTTTGGCCTCCCGTTGCTCTCTCTCTGCGTACCGTTGCTGTCTCATCGTCTTTTTAAGCCCATCCTCTGCCTTTTCCACAACAGTTACTGGGTCTTCTTCAGACTCGATATTTGGTCCTAATAATGAGTCCCCGAGAATGTCCGCTGATACTAAACTCTCAACCGCATCAACTTTCAATCCCTTCTCGGTACCCTTCCTCCGCTGATCTAAAGATTGTTGACCAGAATGTGACTCCAATGATGCAGGATCTCCGGTGACAACACACGCCATAGGCTGCACCGGACACTTCTCAACCCACTCCTGCTCCTCCCTACTCACGTCGGCCAGCTTCTCGGCAACGACCAAGGGTGGAGCCTCAGAAGTAGGTCCCGCAAAGTCGTTGCCGAGAAGGAGGTCGACGCCCCCAACAGGCAACTTCTCCACAATTCCCACATCCAGGTCACGAGTCACACCATCAACTTCCACCTTCATTCTCACAAGCGGGTATGACCTTGTTGCATTAACTCCCTGAACCACAACCACCCGCGCCGTATTGACAGGTTTACCAGTGAAATTTCTCAACAGTGTTTGTGATGCCCCAGTGTCACGCAAAATTCTCACCTCATGTCTTCTACCCCCCCACTCCACACAACCGAGTCCCCTGTGGTCACTAAAGGCATCACGGACAGGGAATAAGCCTTCCGGATCCTTCTGCACTAGCAGTGTATTTACCTCGGAAGAAATGCCTCTAACAAACTCCGATGTCCTCTTGAACACTCCAATGCCGTGAGCAAAAGACACGGCTGCCGGAGGAGGTCGACTAGGGCACTCATTTGCCTTATGACCCTCCTGGTGGCAACTAAAACACATAAATTTCGGCTTCGGCTTATACTGTGATGTAAAAGGCCCCTGACTTTTCACATATGGTGTGGTGTAAGGTTTGGATTCAGTTTTAGTTTCATGGCTCTTCTGTTTAAATGTGTCATTGTTACGGGGAGGGGGAGGATAACGGTCCTTAGCACTTACATCGTACTTCTGTGAGGACCCGCAACCCCGAATCAACGACAGCCGTCGATCAGCCATTTCTGCTGCTTCGACTAGAGTTCTTGGGTTTTTCTCCTTCAAGTTCAAAGTTAGATCACCGCCTGTGCTCTTAAAGAACTGCTCCAACATCATTAACTGCTTAATTTCATCAAATGTTGTGACCCTCTCAGATCGGAGCCAGTTTCCCATAGCATCGGACAAGTCCCGGGCGTGTTCCAAAAAGGTGCTATCTCTTCCCTTAGTTACACCCCGGAACTTCAAACGGTACGTTTCTGGTTGCAATTCGTAAGCCCTCAGGACAGCCTCCTTGAGATCCTCATACACAATACATAACTCCAAAGGTAACGCATCATAGGCTTTAAGACCCTTGCCTATTAATCTAGAGGATACAAGTGCTGCCCATTTATTCTCTGGCCACTGGTGTTCCTGGCACTTCTTCTCAAAGCGTGTGAAAAATTCTGTTACACCACTCTCATCAAACACCGGAACCAGTTTCAATAAGTGCGAGAGAGACTGCTCATGAACACGGTTACCAGCCCCAAGTCGCTGTCCCGTTGCCTCTACTTGCGACTTCTCTACGTCCATGTCGGCACAGTACCTAGTCGACTCTAAATCCGCTTGGATTTTTGCTAGCTCTACGTGCTGAGACTGCTGACTGATAGTTTTTCTCTCTTCTATCTTGGCTAATTCTAATTGCTGCTGAAGCTCACATGCCCTTTGTTGCTGCTGAAGCTCACATGCCCTTTGTTGCTGTTGAAGCTGACATTTTCTCTCTTCGATCTTAGCTAATTCGAGCTGAAGCAATAATTCTGGAGATAACCCTGAAGGAGGTGAAGGTGCTACAATGTTTGAAATTACCGGTGGTCCCCCCAGGGGCAACCCACCCTGCCAGTCACCACCCAACTGCGGAAGCGTACCCGGGGTCGGCAAACTACTGGGATGGCTGGGAGTCGAGTGTAGGGGAAGCATGGCCGAAGGGCTCTGAGCACTCAACCCATCTCGCTCACCAGTCACCCTGCCCAGTACACACGTTATCAAGTTATCCCTGGTCATGCCGCTAGTACCCGCATGACCGATAGCTGTGGCCAGGCATTGAAGACCGTACCGCTCCATACCCTCCAACCGCTCGGCAGTAACAGGCCATTGCAAAAATATCCTAGCATCCTCCTCACAGTTCACCTGATTAACCATTTCATCATGCTGCTGTTCCTCCGTTTCGACATGACGTACTGTGTCTCCATTCTCCTCTGATCCGGTATAAGACATGATGCTCACAAAAATTTCTCACCACAATATTCAGAAAAGAAGCACTCCAAACTCTTATACCTCAATATACACACAAAAATTCTCGGAAATACTCAAGGGCTATACTATGTTGCAAAAAAAAAAATATTCTTGCTGATCCCCGCAAAATATTCTCCAAAACAACAAATGTTCCCTGCTAATAAATGTAGGTTCACCAAATCCTAGGTAAGGTCGCCATTTGTTACGACTGGGGTTCAAATATATCAGGGCTCTTATTCATTGGACTAGTAATGGCATAAATGTTACAACGGAAAGCGCTAGCTCCAACCTCTGAAGTATATTCCCAGTGAACAAAGAACACAAATACTCTACAGAGTTCTATATGCAATAATAGGCTATCAAACTCTCAATAAATGTGCGTCTATTCTAGGCTTAATGTTATGTGAAAACAGCCTATTACTACCTATAACCGAAGCTGCTTGGTTATGGTATACAAAGTAAGGTGGTAAGAGAAGTTACAGCTTACGTTACTTTAATCAATAAATGTCAGGCACTCCTGCATGAAAGAAAGTGCACTAAAGTCCTTCAACACTAACAAGGAATCTTCTTTAAATGTTAGATGCTGTAAAGATGCTCGTATCGGAAATGGAACCCAAAAAGGCAGGCAGTGGAACAATGCTCGTGCAGGCTATGCACACAAAAAGGCAGAATATATAATGCCGTCGGAGCCAAGAATATCCTAAACACTACAACACTAATAATAATCGCCACAATACAGTATTCCTATCAACAAAAAGAGCCTAAGTCGTTTGTGTCTCAATACATCAAACTAGGCTGCGAAATGCTTGTGTAATCATAAATGGGTATGCATAAAAAGAGTAATTAGGTTAATATACTTAATGTCTACTATGATTGATAAAGTCTAGCTAGAGTCAATGATACGAGATACCGGTGCGCATGGCATGCTGCATAGCCTAGTGCAAATCTCAAGTCTGTGTGTCAAATATTACATTATACTGAAGGGTAGCTCTCTTGAGAAACCTTAATACCGAAGTATTAAGCGTTCTCCTGGCGTACCTCAAAGACAAACAATCGAGACCAGAACAGTGCAGAATGGTATAGGCAAAAAGCCCTCATTCGTGCATGCTCTACTCTCAATGGCACACAGACTAGGATTTACTCAATCAACTCCAGTTCTCAGGTATGTCGTGCCGCTTTTAACTAAAGCCAGCACTCATAGGAAACAATACCTTTTATATCAGACTCCTAGTCTAGCATTATCTAATCCAGCAGAACACTAATAATTAAAGGAAGCAGCAATATGAAAGCCAACCAATGCTTCGTGATCCACTTATCTTAACAACTAACATACACAGGTTATATCAGACCTTAACACACAATACAACTGGCCAGCATGAAGCTGATTTTGCAGAGTTAACCAGAGGGGATATAATGTTTATAAAGGTGGTGAAAGCTATGGAAAATGAGAGAGATAGGCCGAGGAAAAGATTCTCAGGTAAGAGCGGGGACAGGTTGCAAGGGATAAAGATGGATGCGTTCTAGAAACCAGATCTGAGGGAGAGAGTGGCGAGGAACCAGTATATATACTCGCACTAGCTCGAGCCGCGTGGGAAACTAACGGTTACGAGTCGACCGACCACTCACAGAGCTCGCAACATGGTAAGGACCTCTCTCCACCAACCCCCGCGAGGCAGCCAGCCGTGACGTCATCGAGCGGGACAAAAAACACTGCGCGCCCCCTCTCACTCTGTTCTACTCCCTCTCTCTCTCCCAGATTCTATCATTACTAGTTAATGACAAAACATATACTTTACAATTAAATATATAAAGCCTTGACATGGGCGAAAACAAAGAGCCTTTCTGGACTGCCCATGACACGAGCTTTCATATGAAATAAAGCACACTCTAATACATAAACTGTAGCCCCATCCACTGCCCTGGCGATCCTAGCGAGTCACTGTAGGACAAGCCATGCGGTTCTAACGGAGTGGTCAACGTCACACGGTAAATGGAGGTGTTACTGTAAAGCATTATTTCTAGTCCACGTGCGTATATTTGAATTATATAATGAACATATTGTTTAGAGTTCCAGATCTGGTTGTCTACATAGCCTAGCCTCCTCTTCATACCTGTGGTGGGATAGCCTATGGACTTGCTATCAGCTCGAGTTTGCTTCCTGTACAGTATTATGTTATATATATACGGTACATGTTTTCTTCCGGTTGTATTAATCTGGTGCATCTATTTGAATAATGTATTCAGTTAAATAGAGCTGAAATAGATTTAATATAGTTTATTATAAAGAAATAGATAGGAGAATGTTCAAGTTTACTTTATCGTCATATCTCATTATTTTATGAATAAGCCTAATAAGTAACACCCCGTACTTTAACAATAATATCAAATACAAACCCCAATGTACTTTAATAAACTAATGAAAGCATATGGCCCTCCCGGGATTCGAACTCTGGACACCACACCCAGAACATAAGCATCTAAACCATTACACCCAAACACAGTTAACCTCTGAAGTGCGCACGGGGGTAATTGAAAACGTCCCCCTGTGCTGACGTATTTGAGGTGTTTCCGTCACTAAAATATTCATTGTACCATTAATAGCATTAATAATTATCCATATGCGCCTATTATGGGTTGATTATAAAGGTATTAACCTGAAACAACAATAAAACGAGTGAAAACAGCGTTTGGATGGTCAAAATCGGAGATATAGCCCGCGAGTTGTATAATGTATGGGTGAGGCAAACTGCTATCCCGCCAATTTCCCCCAAGGCCACTGAGACACAGTCGATCGATACTCTCTCTCTCTCTCTTGCACTCGCTTGCTATCAGTGATGACAACACCCTGCTTGCAACTCGCTAATGTTAGCACGAAAATATACCTCAGAATAAGGGAATAATAGGGAAAATAGGTGATAACTGAAGGAGAGGAGGAAAGTGGGGAAGGAGGGGAGGTAGAGGACTGAGATTTTGCATGGCCCAGGGGCCAAAAAAAAATAAAAAAATAAAAAAATAAAAATAAAAAAAATATTTTTTTTTCGATGTCAAAAGTTGATTTTTTATTTTACTTACTCACAAGAGTCTTCCCGCAGGCCGCCGGGGGAACTCTTAAGAGTCTCCCCGCAGCTCCCGGGTTAAAGGTTGAGTACACGATCACGATTAATATCCATTTTCGAATTTTGGATATCAATCTAATCATGTACTCAGACCCAACTGCATTATGGAAAGCGTAATGTTTTAGTGAGAGGAAAGAACATAGAATGGGGCCAAGATCACTAAGGACCGGCTCGCTATACTAGTTCCTGAACCTATAGAAATAAGTAACCCCCCGTTCTTTAACATTAATATCAAATACAAACCCCAATGTACTTGAATAAAGTAAAGAAAGCATAAGGCCCTCCCGGGATTCGAACTCGGGACAGCACACCCAGAACATTACACCACAAACACAGTTAAATATAACATCTGTATAGGTGTCATGTTGATCAGAAATGTACTTAAGAGTAAGAATTTATCATAGCAGGTACTGTAATAGGAGGGAAACGTGTCATAAAGTTAGTACATGCCTTATGGGAATAAATTAAACTTTATTTTCGTGCCCTTCCGAAATTGGTGAGAAATCGATCACAACTCTAATTTTCGAAATTGTGTTTATAGCCAGGTCTTGTTTTATGTTTTGTCAAGCTAGGATGCCTTTAAATATCACATGCGTGTGCGTGCGAAGTACATCATTGAAGATACTTGAGATTTGAGTAAGTAATGTAGTATTTTTGTTCAGTAATAAAGCTGTGCATGGATATATAATGGCTTCGATATCTTAGCTTTTTTCGCTAGTATTAATTAATTTATAATTGTATTATAGGATGTTCTGGTTCATTTATTGTCGTGAGCTTGGTGTGGGATTGTGATAGCTTTGTTTTGGTGTATTCATCATTATCAGGCATTATAGTATTGCTGAGTTATATTGAATTGTGTTGGGTTTAGAAAACACGAATTCCCAAGTAAGCCGCGCTATCGACGATGATGCTACACTTGTGTCTGTGCGCAGGCATAAAACTGAGGGAGCAGTTCGCTCCATGTGGCAGTCTAGGATCGAAATTCGGAGGGTCAACAACTGTGTGGGATAGAGGAGGAGATAGGAGTCTTAGTTCTTTAAGATACGCCCTTGGTGATCATGTAGCTGAAGGACTATTTCACTGAGTATGTAAGGTAACTTGTCCTGGTTTTTCCATTGCTAATTACTATTGACATTTTATTATTTTTGTTAATGCAAGCAAATTCCCACACCATGTTTTACAACTGTAAGCCATTATACTAGGTTAAGTGCATACAAGTGTAATTCCCACACCATGTTTTACAACTGTAAGCCATTATACTAGGTTAAGTGCATACAAGTGTAATTCCCACACCATGTTTTACAACTGTAAGCCATTATACTAGGTTAAGTGCATACAAGTGTAATTCCCACACCATGTTTTACAACTGTAAGCCATTATACTAGGTTAAGTGCATACAAGTGTAATTCCCACACCATGTTTTACAACTGTAAGCCATTATACTAGGTTAAGTGCATACAAGTGTAATTCCCACACCATGTTTTACAACTGTAAGCCATTATACTAGGTTAAGTGCATACAAGTGTAATTCCCACACCATGTTTTACAACTGTAAGCCATTATACTAGGTTAAGTGCATACAAGTGTAATTCCCACACCATGTTTTACAACTGTAAGCCATTATACTAGGTTAAGTGCATACAAGTGTAATTCCCACACCATGTTTTACAACTGTAAGCCATTATACTAGGTTAAGTGCATACTATAGGTTTGACTCCTGTAAGGAGATAAAGAAAACCTAATATTTAGTAGTGGCCCCGTAATCATTGACGAACATGCCTATTACATAAGGCATCCTCTTCAAACACTAATCCGCCGTAGTTTGAATCTACCGTGCAGAGCATTTAAAAAACTGAGGAGCCTTCATCATGAGCGCACGCGACCTCACTCATGGCTTCAGTCATTATGAATTGGGTTCTCACTACGAAAAAACTTCGTAAACAATAAAAAGAAAAAGAAAATAAGAATAACTATCCAATAAGCTTTCCATCATATCGTGGATGTACTTGTGTGGATCTTTGACCAGACGCTGATTCAGGCGTCATTCTTCCTTCACTGACATATCAGTAACATATCCTGTAACATTAGCGACCACCTGGTCAGCCTCATATTCCGATTGTGAAACTGGTTCAAAAACTTGAGAGGGTGATGATCTGTGTAAATTACAACGACTGGACCATAGGCTGGAACATAGACCTCGAAATGCCTCAGTGCAAGTACAATTGCCAGCAGCTCTTTCTCGACAACAGAGTAGTTCTTTTGGGCTGAATTGAACTTCTTCGAGTAGAAACTAACAGGATGTTCCAGCCCATCATCGTCCTTTTGCATAAGGACGGCACCAGCCGTCGTAAATAAATAAATCGTAGGCAGTGTCCACCATTCTTTAACTGTCTTCGTGGTGCGATGCATAAGGTGTTGATTTTCGGTGTGAGCATCCTGGATTCGAATCCACGGACTGCCACATGTGTTTGTAAATTTCATTAATCGATTTTAGGAGTATAGTTGGTTGTTGGAAGGAACATAATAATTGATATTGGCTCAGGGGTAATTTATCGAGAGGACTTCCCTAGTGGTTAAGGCCCCATTAATTGCTCTTTCCATTCACATATGCATAGCCTACGTGAGTTGCAGTTGGGATGTGTGTACATGCTTAGATTGATATGCAGGATTCGAAGTTGCATAATAAATCGTAGGCAGTGTCCACCATTCTTTAACTGTCTTCGTGGTGCGATGCATAAGGTGTTGATTTTCGGTGTGAGCATCCTGGATTCGAATCCACGGACTGCCACATGTGTTTGTAAATTTCATTAATCGATTTTAGGAGTATAGTTGGTTGTTGGAAGGAACATAATAATTGATATTGGTTCAGGGGTAATTTATCGAGAGGACTTCCCTAGTGGTTAAGGCCCCATTAATTGCTCTTTCCATTCACATATGCATAGCCTACGTGAGTTGCAGTTGGGATGTGTGTACATGCTTAGATTGATATGCAGGATTCGAAGTTGCATAATAAATCGTAGGCAGTGTCCACCATTCTTTAACTGTCTTCGTGGTGCGATGCATAAGGTGTTGATTTTCGGTGTGAGCATCCTGGATTCGAATCCACGGACTGCCACATGTGTTTGTAAATTTCATTAATCGATTTTAGGAGTATAGTTGGTTGTTGGAAGGAACATAATAATTGATATTGGTTCAGGGGTAATTTATCGAGAGGACTTCCCTAGTGGTTAAGGCCCCATTAATTGCTCTTTCCATTCACATATGCATAGCCTACGTGAGTTGCAGTTGGGATGTGTGTACATGCTTAGATTGATATGCAGGATTCGAAGTTGCATAATAAATCGTAGGCAGTGTCCACCATTCTTTAACTGTCTTCGTGGTGCGATGCATAAGGTGTTGATTTTCGGTGTGAGCATCCTGGATTCGAATCCACGGACTGCCACATGTGTTTGTAAATTTCATTAATCGATTTTAGGAGTATAGTTGGTTGTTGGAAGGAACATAATAATTGATATTGGTTCAGGGGTAATTTATCGAGAGGACTTCCCTAGTGGTTAAGGCCCCATTAATTGCTCTTTCCATTCACATATGCATAGCCTACGTGAGTTGCAGTTGGGATGTGTGTACATGCTTAGATTGATATGCAGGATTCGAAGTTGCATAATAAATCGTAGGCAGTGTCCACCATTCTTTAACTGTCTTCGTGGTGCGATGCATAAGGTGTTGATTTTCGGTGTGAGCATCCTGGATTCGAATCCACGGACTGCCACATGTGTTTGTAAATTTCATTAATCGATTTTAGGAGTATAGTTGGTTGTTGGAAGGAACATAATAATTGATATTGGTTCAGGGGTAATTTATCGAGAGGACTTCCCTAGTGGTTAAGGCCCCATTAATTGCTCTTTCCATTCACATATGCATAGCCTACGTGAGTTGCAGTTGGGATGTGTGTACATGCTTAGATTGATATGCAGGATTCGAAGTTGCATAATAAATCGTAGGCAGTGTCCACCATTCTTTAACTGTCTTCGTGGTGCGATGCATAAGGTGTTGATTTTCGGTGTGAGCATCCTGGATTCGAATCCACGGACTGCCACATGTGTTTGTAAATTTCATTAATCGATTTTAGGAGTATAGTTGGTTGTTGGAAGGAACATAATAATTGATATTGGTTCAGGGGTAATTTATCGAGAGGACTTCCCTAGTGGTTAAGGCCCCATTAATTGCTCTTTCCATTCACATATGCATAGCCTACGTGAGTTGCAGTTGGGATGTGTGTACATGCTTAGATTGATATGCAGGATTCGAAGTTGCATAATAAATCGTAGGCAGTGTCCACCATTCTTTAACTGTCTTCGTGGTGCGATGCATAAGGTGTTGATTTTCGGTGTGAGCATCCTGGATTTGAATCCACGGACTGCCACATGTGTTTGTAAATTTCATTAATCGATTTTAGGAGTATAGTTGGTTGTTGGAAGGAACATAATAATTGATATTGGTTCAGGGGTAATTTATCGAGAGGACTTCCCTAGTGGTTAAGGCCCCATTAATTGCTCTTTCCATTCACATATGCATAGCCTACGTGAGTTGCAGTTGGGATGTGTGTACATGCTTAGATTGATATGCAGGATTCGAAGTTGCATAATAAATCATAGGCAGTGTCCACCATTCTTTAACTGTCTTCGTGGTGCGATGCATACGGTGTTGATTTTCGGTGTGAGCATCCTGGATTCGAATCCACGGACTGCCACATGTGTTTGTAAATTTCATTAATCGATTTTAGGAGTATAGTTGGTTGTTGGAAGGAACATAATAATTGATATTGGTTCAGGGGTAATTTATCGAGAGGACTTCCCTAGTGGTTAAGGCCCCATTAATTGCTCTTTCCATTCACATATGCATAGCCTACGTGAGTTGCAGTTGGGATGTGTGTACATGCTTAGATTGATATGCAGGATTCGAAGTTGCATAATAAATCGTAGGCAGTGTCCACCATTCTTTAACTGTCTTCGTGGTGCGATGCATAAGGTGTTGATTTTCGGTGTGAGCATCCTGGATTAGAATCCACGGACTGCCACATGTGTTTGTAAATTTCATTAATCGATTTTAGGAGTATAGTTGGTTGTTGGAAGGAACATAATAATTGATATTGGTTCAGGGGTAATTTATCGAGAAGACTTCCCTAGTGGATAAGGCCCCATTAATTGCTCTTTCCATTCACATATGCATAGCCTACGTGAGTTGCAGTTGGGATGTGTGTACATGCTTAGATTGATATGCAGGATTCGAAGTTGCATAATAAATCGTAGGAAGTGTCCACCATTCTTTAACTGTCTTCGTGGTGCGATGCATAAGGTGTTGATTTTCGGTGTGAGCATCCTGGATTCGAATCCACGGACTGCCACATGTGTTTGTAAATTTCATTAATCGATTTTAGGAGTATAGTTGGTTGTTGGAAGGAACATAATAATTGATATTGGTTCAGGGGTAATTTATCGAGAGGACTTCCCTAGTGGTTAAGGCCCCATTAATTGCTCTTTCCATTCACATATGTATAGCCTACGTGAGTTGCAGTTGGGATGTGTGTACATGCTTAGATTGATATGCAGAATTCGAAGTTGCATAATAAATCGTAGGCAGTGTCCACCATTCTTTAACTGTCTTCGTGGTGCGATGCATAAGGTGTTGATTTTCGGTGTGAGCATCCTGGATTCGAATCCATGGACTGCCACATGTGTTTGTAAATTGCATTAATCGATTTTAGGAGTATAGTTGGTTGTTGGAAGGAACATAATAATTGATATTGGTTCAGGGGTAATTTATCGAGAGGACTTCCCTAGTGGTTAAGGCCCCATTAATTGCTCTTTCTATTCACATATGCATAGCCAACGTGAGTTGCAGTTGGGATGTGTGTACATGCTTAGATTGATATGCAGGATTCGAAGTTGCATAATAAATCGTAGGCAGTGTCCACCATTCTTTAACTGTCTTCGTGGTGCGATGCATAAGGTGTTGATTTTCGGTGTGAGCATCCTGGATTCGAATCCACGGACTGCCACATGTGTTTGTAAATTTCATTAATCAATTTTAGGAGTATAGTTGGTTGTTGGAAGGAACATAATAATTGATATTGGTTCAGGGGTAATTTATCGAGAGGACTTCCCTAGTGGTTAACCTAACAAGTGCGCATGGGGGTAATTGAAAACGTCCCCCTGTGCTGACGTATTTGAGGTGTTTCCGTCACTAAAATATTCATTGTACCATTAATAGCATTAATAATTATCCATATGCGCCTATTATGGGTTGATTATAAAGGTATGAACCTGAAACAACAATAAAACGAGTGAAAACAGCATTTGGATGGTCAAAATCGGAGATATAGCCCGCGAGTTGTATAATGTATGGGTGAGGCAAACTGCTTTCCCGCCAATTTCCCCCAAGGCCACTGAGACACAGTCGATCGATACTCTCTCTCTCTCTCTCTTGCACTCGCTTGCCATCAGTGATGACAACACCCTGCTTGCAACTCGCTAATGTTAGCACGAAAATATACCTCAGAATAAGGGAATAATAGGGAAAATAGGTGATAACTGAAGGAGAGGAGGAAAGTGGGGAAGGAGGGGAGGTAGAGGACTGAGATTTTGCATGGCCCAGGGGCCAAAAAAAATAAAAAAATAAAAAAATAAAAATAAAAAATAAAAAAAAATGTCGATGTCAAAAGTTGATTTTTTATTTTACTTACTCTCAAGAGTCTTCCTGCAGTCCGCCGGGGGAACTCTTAAGAGTCTCCCGGCAGTTCCCGGGTTAAGGCCCCATTAATTGCTCTTTCCATTCACATATGCATAGCCTACGTGAGTTGCAGTTGGGATGTGTGTACATGCTTAGATTGATATGCAGGATTCGAAGTTGCATAATAAATCGTAGGCAGTGTCCACCATTCTTTAACTGTCTTCGTGGTGCGATGCATAAGGTGTTGATTTTTGGTGTGAGCATCCTGGATTCGAATCCACGGACTGCCACATGTGTTTGTAAATTTCATTAATCGATTTTAGGAGTATAGTTGGTTGTTGGAAGGAACATAATAATTGATATTGGTTCAGGGGTAATTTATCGAGAGGACTTCCCTAGTGGTTAAGGCCCCATTAATTGCTCTTTCCATTCACATATGCATAGCCTACGTGAGTTGCAGTTGGGATGTGTGTACATGCTTAGATTGATATGCAGGATTCGAAGTTGCATAATAAATCGTAGGCAGTGTCCACCATTCTTTAACTGTCTTCGTGGTGCGATGCATAAGGTGTTGATTTTCGGTGTAAGCATCCTGGATTCGAATCCACGGACTGCCACATGTGTTTGTAAATTTCATTAATCGATTTTAGGAGTATAGTTGGTTGTTGGAAGGAACATAATAATTGATATTGGTTCAGGGGTAATTTATCGAGAGGACTTCCCTAGTGGTTAAGGCCCCATTAATTGCTCTTTCCATTCACATATGCATAGCCTACGTGAGTTGCAGTTGGGATGTGTGTACATGCTTAGATTGATATGCAGGATTCGAAGTTGCATAATAAATCGTAGGCAGTGTCCACCATTCTTTAACTGTCTTCGTGGTGCGATGCATAAGGTGTTGATTTTCGGTGTGAGCATCCTGGATTCGAATCCACGGACTGCCACATGTGTTTGTAAATTTCATTAATCGATTTTAGGAGTATAGTTGGTTGTTGGAAGGAACATAATAATTGATATTGGTTCAGGGGTAATTTATCGAGAGGACTTCCCTAGTGGTTAAGGCCCCATTAATTGCTCTTTCCATTCACATATGCATAGCCTACGTGAGTTGCAGTTGGGATGTGTGTACATGCTTAGATTGATATGCAGGATTCGAAGTCGCATAATAAATCGTAGGCAGTGTCCACCATTCTTTAACTGTCTTCGTGGTGCGATGCATAAGGTGTTGATTTTCGGTGTAAGCATCCTGGATTCGAATCCACGGACTGCCACATGTGTTTGTAAATTTCATTAATCGATTTTAGGAGTATAGTTGGTTGTTGGAAGGAACATAATAATTGATATTGGTTCAGGGGTAATTTATCGAGAGGACTTCCCTAGTGGTTAAGGCCCCATTAATTGCTCTTTCCATTCACATATGCATAGCCTACGTGAGTTGCAGTTGGGATGTGTGTACATGCTTAGATTGATATGCAGGATTCGAAGTTGCATAATAAATCGTAGGCAGTGTCCACCATTCTTTAACTGTCTTCGTGGTGCGATGCATAAGGTGTTGATTTTCGGTGTAAGCATCCTGGATTCGAATCCACGGACTGCCACATGTGTTTGTAAATTTCATTAATCGATTTTAGGAGTATAGTTGGTTGTTGGAAGGAACATAATAATTGATATTGGTTCAGGGGTAATTTATCGAGAGGACTTCCCTAGTGGTTAAGGCCCCATTAATTGCTCTTTCCATTCACATATGCATAGCCTACGTGAGTTGCAGTTGGGATGTGTGTACATGCTTAGATTGATATGCAGGATTCGAAGTTGCATAATAAATCGTAGGCAGTGTCCACCATTCTTTAACTGTCTTCGTGGTGCGATGCATAAGGTGTTGATTTTCGGTGTGAGCATCCTGGATTCGAATCCACGGACTGCCACATGTGTTTGTAAATTTCATTAATCGATTTTAGGAGTATAGTTGGTTGTTGGAAGGAACATAATAATTGATATTGGTTCAGGGGTAATTTATCGAGAGGACTTCCCTAGTGGTTAAGGCCCCATTAATTGCTCTTTCCATTCACATATGCATAGCCTACGTGAGTTGCAGTTGGGATGTGTGTACATGCTTAGATTGATATGCAGGATTCGAAGTCGCATTATAAATCGTAGGCAGTGTCCACCATTTTTTAACTGTCTTCGTGGTGCGATGCATAAGGTGTTGATTTTCGGTGTAAGCATCCTGGATTCGAATCCACGGACTGCCACATGTGTTTGTAAATTTCATTAATCGATTTTAGGAGTATAGTTGGTTGTTGGAAGGAACATAATAATTGATATTGGTTCAGGGGTAATTTATCGAGAGGACTTCCCTAGTGGTTAAGGCCCCATTAATTGCTCTTTCCATTCACATATGTATAGCCTACGTGAGTTGCAGTTGGGATGTGTGTACATGCTTAGATTGATATGCAGAATTCGAAGTTGCATAATAAATCGTAGGCAGTGTCCACCATTCTTTAACTGTCTTCGTGGTGCGATGCATAAGGTGTTGATTTTCGGTGTGAGCATCCTGGATTCGAATCCATGGACTGCCACATGTGTTTGTAAATTGCATTAATCGATTTTAGGAGTATAGTTGGTTGTTGGAAGGAACATAATAATTGATATTGGTTCAGGGGGTAATTTATCGAGAGGACTTCCCTAGTGGTTAAGGCCCCATTAATTGCTCTTTCTATTCACATATGCATAGCCAACGTGAGTTGCAGTTGGGATGTGTGTACATGCTTAGATTGATATGCAGGATTTCGAAGTTGCATAATAAATCGTAGGCAGTGTCCACCATTCTTTAAACTGTCTTCGTGGTGCGATGCATAAGGTGTTGATTTTCGGTGTGAGCATCCTGGATTCGAATCCACGGACTGCCACATGTGTTTGTAAATTTCATTAATCAATTTTAGGAGTATAGTTGGTTGTTGGAAGGAACATAATAATTGATATTGGTTCAGGGGGTAATTTATCGAGAGGGACTTCCCTAGTGGTTAACCTAACAAGTGCGCATGGGGGTAATTGAAAACGTCCCCCCTGTGCTGACGTATTTGAGGTGTTTCCGTCACTAAAATATTCATTGTACCATTAATAGCATTAATAATTATCCATATGCGCCTATTATGGGTTGATTATAAAGGTATGAACCTGAAACAACAATAAAACGAGTGAAAACAGCATTTGGATGGTCAAAATCGGAGATATAGCCCGCGAGTTGTATAATGTATGGGTGAGGCAAACTGCTTTCCCGCCAATTTCCCCCCAAGGCCACTGAGACACAGTCGATCGATACTCCTCTCTCTCTCTCTCTTGCACTCGCTTGCCATCAGTGATGACAACACCCTGCTTTGCAAACTCGCTAATGTTAGCACGAAAATATACCTCAGAAATAAGGGAATAATAGGGAAAATAGGTGATAACTGAAGGAGAGGAGGAAAGTGGGGAAGGAGGGGAGGTAGAGGACTGAGATTTTGCATGGCCCAGGGGCCCAAAAAAAAATAAAAAAAATAAAAAAAATAAAAATAAAAAAATAAAAAAAAATTTCGATGTCAAAAGTTGATTTTTTATTTTACTTACTCTCAAGAGTCTTCCTGCAGTCCGCCGGGGGAACTCTTAAGAGTCTCCCGGCAGTTCCCGGGTTAAGGCCCCCATTAATTGCTCTTTCCATTCACATATGCATAGCCTACGTGAGTTGCAGTTGGGATGTGTGTACATGCTTAGATTGATATGCAGGATTCGAAGTTGCATAATAAATCGTAGGCAGTGTCCACCATTCTTTAACTGTCTTCGTGGTGCGATGCATAAGGTGTTGATTTTTGGTGTGAGCATCCTGGATTCGAATCCACGGACTGCCACATGTGTTTGTAAATTTCATTAATCGATTTTAGGAGTATAGTTGGTTGTTGGAAGGAACATAATAATTGATATTGGTTCAGGGGTAATTTATCGAGAGGACTTCCCTAGTGGTTAAGGCCCCATTAATTGCTCTTTTCCATTCACATATGCATAGCCTACGTGAGTTGCAGTTGGGATGTGTGTACATGCTTAGATTGATATGCAGGATTCGAAGTTGCATAATAAATCGTAGGCCAGTGTCCACCATTCTTTAACTGTCTTCGTGGTGCGATGCATAAGGTGTTGATTTTCGGTGTAAGCATCCTGGATTCGAAATCCACGGACTGCCACATGTGTTTGTAAATTTCATTAATCGATTTTTAGGAGTATAGTTGGTTGTTGGAAGGAAACATAATAATTGATATTGGTTCAGGGGTAATTTATCGAGAGGACTTCCCTAGTGGTTAAGGCCCCATTAATTGCTCTTTCCATTCACATATGCATAGCCTACGTGAGTTGCAGTTGGGATGTGTGTACATGCCTTAGATTGATATGCAGGATTCGAAGTTGCATAATAAATCGTAGGCAGTGTCCCACCATTCTTTAACTGTCTTCGTGGTGCGATGCATAAGGTGTTGATTTTCGGTGTGAGCATCCTGGATTCGAATCCACGGACTGCCACATGTGTTTGTAAATTTCATTAATCGATTTTAGGGAGTATAGTTGGTTGTTGGAAGGAAACATAATAATTGATATTGGGTTCAGGGGTAATTTATCGAGAGGACTTCCCTAGTGGTTAAGGCCCCATTAATTGCTCTTTCCATTCACATATGCATAGCCTACGTGAGTTGCAGTTTGGGATGTGTGTACATGCTTAGATTGATATGCAGGATTCGAAGTCGCATAATAAATCGTAGGCAGTGTCCACCATTCTTTAAACTGTCTTCGTGGTGCGATGCATAAGGTGTTGATTTTCGGTGTAAGCATCCTGGATTCGAATCCACGGACTGCCACATGTGTTTGTAAATTTCATTAATTCGATTTTAGGAGTATAGTTGGTTGTTGGAAGGAACATAATAATTGATATTGGTTCAGGGGTAATTTATCGAGAGGACTTCCCTAGTGGTTAAGGGCCCCATTAATTGCTCTTTCCATTCACATATGCATAGCCTACGTGAGTTGCAGTTGGGGATGTGTGTACATGCTTAGATTGATATGCAGGATTCGAAGTTGCATAATAAATCGTAGGCAGTGTCCACCATTCTTTAACTGTCTTCGTGGTGCGATGCATAAGGTGTTGATTTTCGGTGTAAGCATCCTGGATTCGAATCCACGGACTGCCACATGTGTTTGTAAATTTCATTAATCGATTTTAGGAGTATAGTTGGTTGTTGGAAGGAACATAATAATTGATATTGGTTCAGGGGGTAATTTATCGAGAGGACTTCCCTAGTGGTTAAGGGCCCCATTAATTGCTCTTTCCATTCACATATGCATAGCCTACGTGAGTTGCAGTTGGGATGTGTGTACATGCTTAGATTGATATGCAGGATTCGAAGTTGCATAATAAATCGTAGGCAGTGTCCACCATTCTTTAAACTGTCTTCGTGGTGCGATGCATAAGGTGTTGATTTTTCGGTGTGAGCATCCCTGGATTCGAATCCACGGACTGCCACATGTGTTTGTAAATTTCATTAATCGATTTTAGGAGTATAGTTGGTTGTTGGAAGGAACATAATAATTGATATTGGTTCAGGGGTAATTTATCGAGAGGACTTCCCTAGTGGTTAAGGGCCCCATTAATTGCTCTTTCCATTCACATATGCATAGCCCTACGTGAGTTGCAGTTGGGATGTGTGTACATGCTTAGATTGATATGCAGGATTCGAAGTCGCATTATAAATCGTAGGCAGTGTCCACCATTTTTTTAACTGTCTTCGTGGTGCGATGCATAAGGTGTTGATTTTCGGTGTAAGCATCCTGGATTCGAAATCCACGGGACTGCCAACATGTGTTTGTAAATTTCATTAATCGATTTTAGGAGTATAGTTGGTTGTTGGAAAGGAACATAATAATTGATATTGGTTCAGGGGTAATTTATCGAGAGGGACTTCCCTAGTGGTTAAGGCCCCATTAATTGCTCTTTCCATTCACATATGCATAGCCTACGTCCAGTTGCAGTTGGGATGTGTGTACATGCTTAGATTGATATGCAGGATTCGAAGTTGCATAATAAATCGTAGGCAGTGTCCCACCATTCTTTAACTGTCTTCGTGGTGCGATGCATAAGGTGTTGATTTTCGGTGTGAGCATCCTGGATTCGAATCCACGGACTGCCACATGTGTTTGTAAATTTCATTAATCGATTTTAGGAGTATAGTTGGTTGTTGGAGGGAACATAATAATTGATATTGGTTCAGGGGTAAATTTATCGAGAGGACTTCCCTAGTGGTTAAGGCCCCATTAAACCCGTGGAGCCCCGGCTAGTTTTTGTAATGTTTTGCGCACCAGAACCCGGCCGGTTTTCAAAAAATGGTTTTTATTCCAGAAACAAATAGCGAATGGGTTAGGAATGAAGGAAAAACCACGAAAAACCGCTCAAAAAGCTTAAAAAATGGTCCTACAGAGCCCCCGAAAACGGATTTTATAAGAGTAAAAAAATTGAAGGCAATTATCCCAAAAAAACCAGGTTATTGCGCCGCTCCGCGCGCACGCCACGTGGACTTTGAGAGTTTTCAAACCATCGGCACGGTTGCGTGGGATACGTACACAGTTCCCATACAAATCTGAGCCCTCTTGCGTGGCTACACCCTGAGGTTACGGTCGGCGCAATTAGGGGAAATTAGGGTGACTCGCCAGGCGCGTCTCTGGGGCTGTGCGTTACATACATCGCCGACGCGCCAGGCGCGTCGCTGGGGCTGTACGGGTTTAATTGCTCTTTCCATTCACATATGCATAGCCTATGTGAGTTGCAGTTGGGATGTGTGTACATGCTTAGATTGATATGCAGGATTCGAAGTTGCATAATAAAATCGTAGGCAGTGTCCACCATTCTTTAACTGTCTTCGTGGTGCGATGCATAAGGTGTTGATTTTTCGGTGTGAGCATCCTGGATTCGAATCCACGGACTGCCACATGTGTTTGTAAATTTCATTAATCGATTTTAGGAGTATAGTTGGTTGTTGGAAGGAACATAATAATTAACAAACTAAACTGCTCACTCATCAGACTAACCACCATTATCATCCATACAAACTTGGGTATGGGTGTGTGGTTAAGAGAAATCCCTACTACCAAAAATGTTGTACCAGTGCTAACATTTTTGTAGGATTATTTTGTCCAATGACATTCAGCCCAGGTATCTTTACCAAAAGTGTCATTTGCCTCCATGTCCTTTAATCTTTTTAAGAAAGGGGTTGACTTAGAGGAAGACCTCATATACTCTGATAGTCAATCTGATGCAAAGTCAGAGAACTCTTTAGAAGAAGAAGTAGAAGGAGGGGAAGTAGCACCACAGTCGGTCAAATAGTTAGAGAAAAAGGTAGATACTTCTTTTGACGCTGACCTTGACAAACTTACTAAACAATTATCCGACTCTTACAAGGATAAATCAAGTTATCCACCACAGGTTGATACATCCTCTATCGCCTGCGGTACACAAAAGGGTTACATCGGCCTTCACCGACGCAGTGTCTAGCGTAAACCTAAGCGCAAGCGAGGAGAAAAAGGTAATTTACGCGCCTCCCAGAATCTACAACAACCAAGCCGTTCCAGTTACGCCCTACAGTTTAAGACGGTCGTCAACATCGATCAGGTAAGCATTATCCGACAGGTAATTTGAACATGTCGACTACTCCGCCAACGACTTACTACGTCAACTACGAGTACAACTACTCCGCCGACGACTACTACGACAACTACTTCAACAAACCACCATGTCAGGACACGTTCCACCACCGACGATAACCCTTATGCAAAACAGGGCAAAGTGTTGCATGTTACTCCGGGAAGGACTGCCCTAATTACCCGGGAGGAGTTCTCACATTTCTCAGGAACATCGAAGGACTCATGAGAAACAGCAACATTACAACTGATGAAGACAAAATTGAGTTTGTTAGATCATATCTGAAAGACGGCTCGAAACCTAAAATCCTTCAGTCCATACTAGCCTTCCAGACCAAAGATTACCAAGAATGGAGAAACTATATGATCGATGTCTTTGGGGATGGTAACCAAGGAGGAAAACTAGCCCTCATCCATTGATTGGGCTGACAAAAATCGACACGGATGGCGGAAAACATGATCAATACATGTCAATGGGCAATTGCCGGGAATGTATATGAAGATGCCAAAGGAAGGTTTCTAGCTCCCTTTTCAGTATGGATCAACAATAATACCCATGATTGCATGATGCTGGACAACTTAGGCAAAGTTTTTGGAATACTTAGTATACATGATCATGCTGGATCCTCGTTTGAGGAAGGAAATGATGAAAAACAGAGTTCAAAACCCGCCACAGAAAGTTAGTGAGCAAACGATCATACAAGATTACCACAGACTTAGTACCAAAAGCCCTTGTAAGCCCAGTAGAAGCCTCAGGGAGCAGACCCAAACCAAGCGTATAGTAGCAGCTCAGGGAAAGACAGCAACTGTGATTCATTGCCACAAGAAGGGACATGACAAGACAGCCTGTTTGAGGACTGCACCCCACAGCTAATCCCAGGACAAGTACAAGAAGAAGACGACATTCACCACCCTCCAGTGGGACATCTTACCAGAGTGGACAAGCTCAAAAAACACCAGACAGGCCAAGCGCAAAGAAAACAGAAGAAGGACTTGCCCTGTTCCCATGGTGAGAAAGGATACCCCACAGATGAATGCCGTACAATCAAAGGCTTAGCTGCAAAGCGCCAAAAAAGGATCGTCGGGGGAAGACTCGCGCGCAAGACCCCAACGATCAAACGTAGGACAAACCTACACCGTTACCTACCAATGTCCACTCGTCGCCCTACATGTGTCCTCGCTCGTTGCGGCAGTAACACAAGTGAACAATATGTCAATTCCAGTAAAGGTAGGTGACGTGAAGATCTCTTTGGCTCTTGCCTGCGCCAACGTCTTGTCCTATGAGTCATTGATAAATCTTCAAAATCAGCTTAAGTGCAACTGGAAACTAAATCTCCCAGACATGCAACTTAAAGGAGTTACACGGGATACCCTACAACTAGTTGGTATGGTAGACATTCCGTTTAGCTTCACACGTCACAGAGACCCAAAATATCAAGACGAGGTTTTACGTGATCAAGGATTTTCCACTCCCAGCCGATGGCCTCATAGGCATCGGAACAACGAAAGGACAATCGCATCGCCTTAAATCCTTCCGAACAGAAGATGATCTACAACCGACACAAGTATTCTACAATGCAGAATCCGCATCCTTTCCTGTACTCGACCATTGCAGCGGACTGTTTCAACAAGCATGGACAGTTCGCGTGTGCGGCCCATTGGTGTTCCCTACTCCAAGTAACCCAGAGTGTTGGATCAATGGATCAAGGTTCACAGTTGTATCCCTTAGTGGTAATCGGAAAGCAAAGGATTCGTGCTAGAGAGAGTGCAGCACACCTTCCAGTTAGGTTACCCAAGCTAAAGAAAAGGCACGGATGCAGTATGTCTAAGTGAAAATGCATGTGTTAAAGGACCTAGCTCTAGAGTCAACCTTGTACAAGCTTCAGGGTAAAGCAAGGGACAGAGATACTAGTTTATAACAGGTCTAACAGTCCAATCACACTGAAGTCCGGCTGCAAGATCGGAAAAGCTCTTGTGTATGACTATCCAGTAGATCCTGAACCTCCGGAGTGGGCCCTCCGCAGAAGTACCAATTGCAGCAATGACAGCATCGTCCACCTTCCAAGATGCAAGAAGAAGATCCTCTCAGACAAAACCTAAAGAAGACAGGACTATCCAGAAGAGACAGAATCCCTTCTGAAGTTGCTACAGTCTTTCAGAGATGTCGTTGCACTTCCAGGAGAACGTCTAGGTAAGATGGATCTAACAACGCATTACCATACCCCTCAAACCAGGCACCAATCCCGTTTACACAGCGGCATACAGATTGCCAACACTGTCAAAGGGAAGTAGTAAAAGGGATGGTAGACGAAAATGCTGGAGCAAAAGGTTATTCGCCATTCATCCTCGCCATGGAATTCACCTCTTTTTTCCTGGTACCTAAGAAGGATGGAGGATGGCGTCCGGTGATTGATTATCGCAAAGTCAATCAAGCAACTATATCTGACAGGTTCCCCATGCCTGTACTGTCCGAGCTACTACAAAGGCATAGGAAAAGGGAACAAGGTATTCAGATCTCTAGACCTCCTCAGTGGGTACTGGCAAGTTGGAATGGATGAGAAATCAACAGAAGTCACTGCGTTCTCTACCCCAGTAGGACACTATGAATGGTTACGCATGCTGTTCGGACTAAGAAAATGCACCCCTCACCTTTCAAAGGTTAGTAAACAAACCTTTTTGCGGGCCTATTGGGTGACTCAGTCTTCGCCTACCTGGACCGACATCATAGTCTGTAGCAAAAGACCGTCAGCTCTCATTTCAGAAAAACTCCAACAAGTATTTGAAAGACTTCAAGCGGCAGGTTTTACGTATCAAGATCAGCAAGTGTGATTTCCTAAAAGGGAAAATAAAATTCCTAGGTCATCAGGTGGACGCAGCAGGAATTCAAAACTATGAACGACAAGATCGTCGCGGTACAAAATTTTCCACGCCCAAAAGTCGGTAGAGAATGTCAGAAGCTTTATCGGGCTTTTTGGCTACTACCGGTCTTTCGTGAAGAACTATGCGAGTCTAGCGAGGCCCTTTGACACAACTTCTCCGGAAGGGACGCACCATTCATAATGGGGTCAAGAGCAAGAGGAAGCATTCACACAACCTCAAAGAAGCACTCACCAAAAACGCCTGTCCTAGTTTTCCCTGACCATGATAGACCATTTCACACTCTGCACCGACGCCTCTCTCAAAGGGCTAGGAGCTGTTCTAATGCAACCAGATGAACGAAGCAAGATGCAAGTCATTGGATATGCAAGTCGGGTGTTAAATGATGCTGAGACTAGGTATCACACGACGGAATGGGAAACCCTTGCAGTAGCTTGGGCATTGAAAACATTTCAGAGACATCATCCTTGGTTACAAAATCGACCTCTACACAGACAATGAGGCGGTCACAAAGATATTCAAGGGTGGTAAGAACCTCAAATGGCAGGACCTAGCGCGGTGGTACAAGACGGTATTGCAGTTTGATCCGACCCTGTATCATATCAAAGGTAAAGCAAACGTAGCGGCAGATGCACTATCCAGAAATGTGCAAGTAGCCCCGGTGATTTTCGCTACCGATACTAACAGAAGCCCAAGTGAAAGAAAAAGCAACGCAAGGATCCGCTGTGGTCCAAAGTAATCTATTCCTTAGAATCAGGGGATAACACAAACTCTCCCCAGAACTACCCGTACCACACACGCAATTCCGGCTGCTGGACGGACTACTAGTTAGAGTTATTCCCACAGACCTTGACGCATGCCCTCGTGTAGTGATTCCAGACACGCTTACTGAAGCAGTACTTCAACAGCAACATGATGCTCCCCAAGCTGGTCACCCAGGATGGGACAGAACACTTGAAGCTACCAGAAGGAAGTACTACTGGAAAACGATGAGAAAAGATATTGTACAACACATAGCAAGATGTCTCTCCTGTGCCCAGCATAAGGGAACCTGTGATGGACCCGCTCCAATCTTGGAATATCCAACGCCTTCACTGCCATTCGACACTGTTTCGGTGATTTGCTGAAGTTGCCAAGGAGTCACCAGGATTCACAGTATCTTCTAGTATGTGTTGATTTCTTCTCAAGATTCGTAGTCCTAGCCCCGCCTAAAACTAAAACAGCGGATGAAGTTGCTCATGCACTAGTAACGCATCTCATCTGTCCGTTCTCCTGCCCTAAGACGCTCCTCCCGGACAACGGGTTGGAATTTAAGAACCAGGTGATTGCAGGTATCTGTGATATCTATGGTATCAAGCAATCTTACATTGCAGCATACCACCCAGCCTCAAATGGGTTGGTAGAACGCATGAATAGGACACTCCTAGAAATCCTAAGGCATGTAGTAAACCCGCTCCAAGAAGCGTGGGAAGACTGGCTTCCACAGGTAGCAGCTTGTGTAAACTCTTCAACGGATAAGACGCCACATTACATTGTGTATGGACAAGACAAGATTCTGCCATACGAACTGCTATCCAAAGTTCGCACACCAGTCTATAATCAAGAGGACTATGCTAAGATCCACCAGCAGGTCCGAGATCATTTACGGGCAGAAATGATAAGGAAACAGCATAAAAGAGCACACCAAACTGTTCTTGTAGTAGGTGACAAAGTAATGTGCCTAGATCCTGTGCGAGAGTCAAAGCTTTCACAGAAGTTCAGAAGACCCTATATTGTTACGGGGCATGAATTCGGTAACAAGTATGAGGCTGTAGATCCTACCACCAACAGGGTAGAAGTAATTCATGGTGACAGGTTAAAACGGGTGAGCCCAGAAGTCTCCGTAGATGATCATATTATACCTGATCCATCACCTTCGGCGGTGCAGCCAACTGCACCTACCACACCTGACTCCGCACAGGCAAACGAGTATAGGCGGAAGCTTCGTTCTGCTAGCAGAGCGTTCTAAGACATCTTACAAATACAGTTGTAAGAAATTACGCAAGTAAGACCACTCTAGTCAGAGAGTGAAGTATTCTATACAAATTATCGTTCTGTTAACGTCACATAACTGACAGAGCAAGCCATTCCCCACGTACATCCCACTGGGCGAGTGAAGTATTCTATTTGTAACCCTACGAGTAGAATATTGCCCTTTCTCCCGAGAAAGATGACCTGGTTATTGAAAGCCCTTCTTCTACTTGGAACACTAATTGTGGGTTGATTCTACGACACCCTCGTTTCTGAAACCCGGCGCCCTTGTAGCCCAAGTTGGAAGAGTGCTAATTGCGGAAGATGTAGTAGCAGTTCAGTATGATTTTCGGAGGACATTCTTGTCTCCCGTGATGTTGAGATTCTCCAACGTCGCATAGACAAACTACACTCTACTTTCATCTTCCTACTGACTAATCAGACAATGCCCCGTGACTTACGACTTACAGTTATACTCCAACGCTCACGTGTAGCTCGTATAAATCGTAAATTACGGAAGATCCAATTGGCCCTGCCTGAAGACCCTACCCAGGTAGCCAAACACGCTCACTCACGGCGTACAAAGAGAGGAATTTTCAATTTTGTTGGCCTACTCTCCCATGAGCTCTTTGGAACAGCACAAGCTTCTGATGTTGAACAGCTGGGAAAGAGACTCAGTGTACTGGAGACAGCAGCAAGAGCCATGAATAGAGTCTTGAGTTACGACTCAATAGCAATGAAGGATGTATTCACGACAGTTAACTCGGTAATTTCGACAATGAATAACTTGACACAAGTAGTTAATTCCCTAGTTTCTGATGGACATACCACAGATAAAGTCATATACCTATCTGATATCCTGCAAGCTACTGAGGAAGATGTTAGCGAATTCTTTCTGGGTACGAAGAGGGTTCTAGCAAATATCGTTGATGCTGCCCTAAGCCGAGTCACCAGTGACCTAGTACCTGTAGAACATCTCAGTACGGCAATAGAAATAGCGAAAGACCAGTATTCCCTGATTCCGCTATTTGAAGCAGAAGAATGCGAGTTCTACTACCCTCTACTGGAAGCAGTTCTTATGCACTCATCAATTTTAGTCCACATCCCGTTCAAGTCCTCACACATGTGCAATGCTTGGAGAATTATTCCGTTCCCGTTTCTCTTAGATGGATGACAACTAACCGTGACTGACACAGCGGACATGATGCTCGTCTCCGACGACCTTCAACTTGTGACTGACAATGACACACTTAACTTATGTAGGTCCTCGTATTTTCATCTATAAGTGTGTCCAGCATATGTATTTTTCTTTATGTCCCCGGACAAAACTGCATGCGACCTATCCATACTTAGTATACTTTATCTAGTATGAATAGTCTCGATGTTACGTAATCTGGGTTGATGTAGCGTTACGTATCTTTCCGTAGTCTTAAGTTGAACGCTTCCGTAGTCTTAAGTTGAACGCTTCCATAACCTTGGTCGAACGTTCCATGATTGGGTAGAATATATTATTCTGTAGTTGTATATGGGAAAGTATTGTAGGATTATAATTCCCGTATATATATATATTTGTATTATTTAAGATTGTTCATAAGTATCTCATTGTAAAAAAGATGGGATACATTTTCCATATGTTATGCGCGTGCGCGGTAGGTCACGACAGAGACAAACACAACGCGCTCGCCCTCACTCTCCAACCAACCTCCGTCCCAGCTACACACGCTAAGCCTTCTTCCTATAGTTTCATATATCAGGTGTTTTTGCTTCACTTTCATCTCATATTTCATATAGTCACTACATCATCATCTTTGTTAGTATCATAAAAGTAACGTAAATATCTAGCCTCTCCTAGCCTATTGTAGCCTCTTTCCATACGCTTGTTTACCTTACTAACCACTTCAAGTCAACTAGCCTATTTTCCGCCATCCTCCAATCACCAGCCGAGTTCATCTAACGGGTAATTATTCTATATGGTTAATGCTTCTTCCAAATTAATAATATACAGTCCACTTTATCTAGATTAACCATATAATTGGTCCTTAAACCTTTCACTAGTTTGCCCCCCCCCCCCCCCCCCTTTTTTTTTTAGGGTTATTCGGCGGTCGGTAGTTGCCTTGCTTGGAGTGGGGCTGGCCTATCCCTGTTTTTGTCATGTGTCCTACTACGTCCTCCAGGCCCCGGTCTTTTGGCCCCATGGGGCTGTCGGGTTTTTTTTTCTCGTCCGCTCTTTGCTCTGGCCGCCCCAGGTGCCTGACCACCAGTGGGACAGGATGTGGAAACTAGTGGATAGGTCAGGGCTGCGACGGGAGTTTTACCCAGAATGAAAAGTTATAAATCTGATCTAGTGCAGTACTCAAAACAATATTTACTTTAAATGTTTTTTCGGGCTCATTAAATTATATAAAAACTACTTTAGCCCTAGAAAATATTGCACAATTGGCACGGCATTAAGATTAAATTTATCCATACTGTACTGTATAATAATTTAAATCTAGATCAAAATTATACTGTCAAATAACTTCTTTATTCATTCACATATCTTTCTAAATTCTACTTTCGTCGTGTGCCCTTAAGGCGGGGTAATATGATAGCTGATAGGCTGAGTGTGTGTTAATCCAACTCAAAAACTTTTTCCTTGTGACTTCTTGATATGAACTTTTCTTGTGTACAATTTTCACATTTATTAAATTTAGTAATATAAAATTAGCGGTACCCATTGAGTTTAGCCTGTTTAAATTACCCTATTGGCTCTCTCTCTCTTAAAATTCTTGAATTTATTATAACTTTAAAACGGTACCTCTTTTTTGACATCTAGAGACTTTTGGCCTATACTGTATTGTACTAAAGTTCCCTCCCGGCTTTTCTTGAATTAAGATGTAATGATTCTGTAATTTCTGGATCTACATCATAACTATTATGTAAGGAGTTAAATTGAAAGGCTCCAGATTGCTAGTCTACATTGAGCACAATTCTTATTCCGCATTTCGTGAGGGTGTTTTATTTTCAGCTCGCGATTTAATTTGATTTCTCGGAGTACTGTATTGTTGTCAGCAACTTATTCGGTCTGGCATTGATAGTTTGATTTAACGTCAATAAATTTCCTTCCCGTATAATCATGGCTAAAAGTGTACAAAGGCGTCGGGCTGGGCTTAAGGGCCCTTTGACGGTCTTGACCTCTGACATTGACGAATTCCTTGATTCGGCGTCTAGAGTGGAGGTGGAGGCCAGGTTGGTCAGTATTTAAAAGCAACTTGACAAGTATAAGGTCACACAGGAGGACCTGGCCGACACTTACGAGACGGACGCCGAGTATATCGAGGAGTTAAGAGAGGATACCCTATATATGGAGGGCATATACAGGGGAGGTGTGGTGGAGTGGTCTTGCCACTGGCCTGGTAATTCAAAGGTCCCGGGTTCAAATCCCGATGAATCAATGGGAAGATATTATTGGGATGGAATTTGTGCTGTACCTGGTATCAGTGCATTACCACAAGCCCACCGAAACGTCAATAAAATACCCTCATTGTTCCCTGATTAAATAGCACTGTATGAATATTCCCATATTCAAAATATGCTATAGGGGTGCAATGCCTGGTGAGTTATCTGCTCAACAGGTGGCGTTGTGTGTGTGTAAGTGTGAGAGTCCGAGTGTAGGAGTTGAGACAGTGAAGCACGGGAACGAGGTGGCTTCAGAGATGGGGTCGTTTCGTGCCATGAGTGAGCACCGTGCCTCATGTGAAGGCAAGATGGCAGGTGCTCGTTGTACTCTACGTGCTTCACATGTCTCACTCCATAGACTGGAACAAGACCTCACAGGCTTCACTGTTCATTGTAAAGCGGTGAATGTTAAGGCTCTCAGCCTATGCCCGAGAGGAAGTAAGTTGGAATATAGAAAACAAAAAAATACAAGTAATCGTTGCCACACTGAAGGGGATCTTGATTCCAGAGGTCAAGAAGGAGCCAAAGAAATCCGCAGTCAAATTACCACATCTTACTCTTCCAAAATTTGAGGGTGATACCACATTGTGGTCGGGATTTTGGGAGATGTTCAAGTGTACCATCCATGACAATCCCGACCTCACAGATATACAACGCTTCACCTATCTAAAGGGTCAGCTTCTGGGTGATGCACATAAGCTAGTCAAAGGATTAATTATCGAAAGTGTAAGTCATGCCCCAGCAATAGAGCTCCTGCAAGAGACATATGGGCATCCAGATCGAATCAAGGCAGCTTATGTTACCAAATTCAATCAATTAGCGTCACCCAAACACCAAACAGCTGACCTGAAGGACTTCTACGCCAATACAGAGAGTGTGATGAGGTCAATCATTAGCCATGGTATTTGTTTGGAGGAATTTTGTGTGGTGACTCTTGTCAATAAGTTACCATCACCACTAAAAGAAACCATAAAACGGGAAATGGGAGACTTGAGCCTGGATTATAAGAAATTCACCCATTGCTTCCAGGCTGAAGTGTACAATCTGGCGGGTCAAGACAGAGTAGGGGGTACACCCATGGCTACGGTAACATTTACCGCCCAAAGTGAGTACAGGAAATTCAACTCTGTTCTGTGTAGTGGCACCAATCATTTATTGTACAAGTGTATAAAGTATAAGACTATATACTTATAGTATATAGTCTTAATACTATAATATCTCTTAAAGTTAAAAGAGCCCGTCAACTACGTCTCTGCACTGGGTGCTTGTCAAAAGAGCATGGCCATTCGGGTTGTACTAATCCTAACATAAGAAGCTGCAGGTTTTGTAAGGGCAAACACTTTCATTCCCTGTGTACACAAAAACAAGGGAAAGAAAGTAGACCAGCAGAGGATAACACCAAGAGAGAGCATACTGCTGCTACTTCAACTACAATGTCCGTTGCCACAGGTAAAAATACAGTAATCTTGCCCACCGTACAGCTGCCGGTAAAGGGTAAGGATAATAATTGTGTTAAAATCAGATCGCTACTTGACCAATGTTCTCAGAGGACCTTTGTTAAGTCTTCTGTTCTATCCTCCCTTTCCTACATTTCTAAAGGAACTGAGGAGTTATGTCTTCACGGATTTACCGGAAAACAAGCCTCTAGGGAATATAATGTTGTGGCACTGCAATACAAACACAGAGGTAAATGTCTTCATCTAGACGCAATAGTGGTTGATGAATTGCCAGAACATAAAGGTGAACTTAACCTAAAGTCTAAACTGGTTAGTTTACAAAGTAAAGGCATAAAATTAGCCGATCCTCACGCAACGGACACAGATGAGCTGGAGCTGCTCATCGGTGCGGATCACTACTACAATATAGTGCGACCTGGGTATAAAAGGTCAGGTAGCCTAATTCTGCTTCCTACCAAGTACGGGTACGCCATAAGTGGTTCATATGTGGCACAGCCTACCAGCTCCAGCACAGAAGTAATTACTGTATTGAAAGTAGCAGTAATCCCAATGGACGAATACATGTCCACTGGTAATATTCCACCATGCAAAAATGACTTAAACGTTTTGTGGGTATTAGATCACATCGGGATATCCCCTAAGGGATACTCACAGGTTGAGCGTCAAGCACTATCGTCGTATGATGATACCGTTACCTACAATCCCGACAGCCAACCGTATAAAGTGAGACTGCCCTGGAACAAATACAAGGATCAGCTGCCAACTAGCAAGGGTTTGGCCATAGGCCGTCTTCGGGGTCTTCAGAGAAGATTCATCAAAGAGCCTGAATTTTACGAGGAATACTCAAAAGTCATAAAGGAGCAGGTGTCCCGGGGTTTTATAGAAGAGGTGCCTTTTGATAAATCAGATACGGGACATTACTTGGCTCATCAAGGAGTAGTCAAGGAGAGCAAAACTACGCCAGTGCGTATCGTTTTCGACTGTACCGCCAGGATGAGTGATCGTCAGCCTAGTCTTAATGACTGCCTGTATACTGGACCTTCACTGGTGCCAGACTTAGCGCGGGTTTTGCTCCGGTTTAGACTCGATAAGTATGCCTGTGTGTCTGATATTGAGAAGGCATTTCTGATGTTAAGACTCCATGAAGACGACCAGGACTATACGCAGTTTATGTGGCATAAATTTCCAAGGCAGCTAGATTCCCCTCTCATTTGTTACTGGTTACGGGCAGTTTTATTTTTCGCGACGTGTTCCCAATTTCTTTTAAACGCCACCATTTTAAAACATTTGTCGAATGTCAGTGCAGATCCGCAGGTTATTCATCAGATTCGTTCAGGACTATACATCGACAATTTACTGGTAGGTAATGATGAAGATTTCCTGATTGATACCTATGGTGTAGTCCGAGAAATTGTGAATGACGCCCATCTACATTTGTGTGAATGGGCGACAAATAATTCTGTTTTGCGGACTGTACTGCAACGGGATGGTGTGGCGGCTGTACAGCAGGAACATGTTGGAGTGGTAGGGTTGTTTTTCGGAAACGGACACCGATACCCTCTCATTCGGAGTTCAGTACGCGCAATATTCGCAGATTACAAAACGGATTTGCTTGAGTATGACGGCTAAACTTTTTGACCCCTTGGGGATAGTTCTACCGGTATCGATCAAATCAAGATTATTCCTTCAGCAAATATGGAGGATAAAATTAGGTTGGGATGAGGTTTTGACTGGCGATCTGGTTCAGGAGTGGGAAGACATTATTTTGGATCTTCGTCTCTGTAAGGGTTTTAATTTTCCTCGGAGAGTTTTCATGGACCATCCTGTTTCCAGTCATGCCTTCTCAGACGCTATCAAAGTCGCGTACGGCACCGCCATATACTTTGTTGACACAAGTGGCAGCCGTCTAGTCAAGGCGAAGGCGAAAGTCGCCCCGCTCAAATCCCTTTCCATCCCAAAATTAGAGCTGACTGCAGTTCTGTTGGCAGCTAGACTCGTTCACTTTATAGAGGAAACTTTTTAAAATTTGCTAAATAGCTCGGAGATAGTTATATGGAGTGACAGCCAAATTACGCTCTACTGGTTACATAGCCGAAAGAAGCTACCAGTGTACGTCACCAACCGTGTCGACGAAATTCATACCCTGCTCCCAACTGCACAGTTCCGGTATGTGTCTACCAAAGAGAATCCAAGTGACTGCATTACTCGTGGTGTCTCTGCTAAATTTCTCTACTCTTCTGCATTGTGGTGGAATGGCCCATGCTGGCTTAATAATCCTAACGAATGGCCAGAAAATATAGATTTGAGCGAGCAACACACTGCTATTGTGGCACCGGTAATTGACTCGGTGCCTGACGAAGACACACGGTTATGGGACTGGGATAGATTCAGCAGCTATGAGAAGTTACAACGTGTTACAGCATGGGTAATACGATTTGTAGAAAATGTAAAAGCAAAAAGCAAAGGCACACCGCCCACAGGTAGTGCTTACCTCAATGTGAAGGAGATCAGAAGTGCAGATAAATTATTACATAAGCTCTGTCAACAAGAAATATGTACGCAGGAATATAAATTACTGGTTAAGGGAACAAAGTCCAGGAATGACCTGATCAACCAGTTGGGCTTACACTTGAAGGGGGACTTGATACATTGCGGAGGCAGGTTACGATTGGCAGCACTCTCTGAGGCAAGTAAGTATCCAATACTACTGCCCCCCAATCATCCCTTCACCCATCTTATCATCAATAGGTGTCACAGACTCTGTTGTCATTATGGGGTTGGTCATATAGTCACCTATGAAAGACAACGATGGTGGGTGCCTAGAATCAGACAGGTGGTCAAGAAAGTCCTACGCAAATGCTTAAAGTGTAGAAGAGTACAGGGAACACATTATGATCCCGTCGGAATTCGTCCCTTACCAAACCTGCGAACCACCCCAGGTGACCCATACAAAGTTACCGGGGTTGACTACAGTGGAGCAATCCCTGTGAATGATTCACCCAATCTTAAGGTGTATATGATACTTTTCACCTGTGCTGTTACCAGGTCAATTCACCTGGAACTGGGCACCAACCTCACTTGTGATAGCTTCCTACATGCCTTCCGAAGATTCTGCAGTAGACAGGGATATCCACGTATCATGCTGAGTGATAATGCAAAGACTTTCATAGGGCCATCTACATAATTCTCAAAGAAGTGAGCAACAATCCTAAGATTCAGAACTGCCTAGCGGATGTAAATTGCGAATGGCGTTTCATTCCCGCCAGAGCGCCATGGTTTTGCGCCATATAGGAGAGAGCCATAGGCATCGTGAAGGCGGGTCTGAAGAAGGTGTTGGGTAGAGCTCTCATCTCGATTGAGGAACTCAACACCATACTCTTGGGGATTGAAGCCACCGTAAATGATCGCCCTCTGTACTATGCTTCTGGTGATTTGGAAGACCTTACCCCAATCACACCCTCAGTACTGGTACGTGGATACAGACTGCGGGATCTTCCTGAAGAGCATAATGAGGATACTATGGAAGATCCAGACTACACAAGTAAGGACGTGATATCGGCCCGCTACAAATATATTCGTAAATTATCGCGAGATATTTGGCATCGCTGGTCAACAGAATATCTGGTGACATTAAGGGAAGCGCAAAAAAAATAAACTAACATCATTAAAAGGTCATTGGCCATGAAGGTCATGAAGAGGGCCCGCGCGCATTCTGGAAATTGGGTCGGATAGAGGAGTTGTTACCAGGTCGTGATGGTGAGGTTCGGGTAGCGAAGGTTCGCACCAGGACTGGAGTAATCACACGGCCAACAGTACGACTATATCCTCTTGAGGGTGACCACGATCGCAAGGACACCCCCTCGGATCAGTTATCCATTGATGTCGCCTCCCTGGCTTCTACCTCGGTGCAGCCTGTTGACGCGTCCGGCGGACGCCCAAGTCGACAGGCAGCCCAGATATCCTCCCAAGCTTGGCGGGATAAGATTGCCTCCGGGTAAATCTAATCATGTAAATTTTGTATATTTTCTGCTGGTGGGAATATGTCCATACTTAGTATACTCTATCTAGTATGAACAGTCTCGATGTTACGTAATCTGGGTTGATGTAGCGTTACGTATCTTTCCGTAGTCTTAAGTTGAACGCTTCCGTAGTCTTAAGTTGAACACTTCCATAACCTTGGTCGAACGTTCCATGATTGGGTAGAATATATTATTCTGTAGTTGTATATGGGAAAGTATTGTAGGATTATAATTCCCATATATATATATATATATTTGTATTATTTAAGATTGTTCATAAGTATCTCATTGTAAAATAGATGGGGTACATTTTCCATATGTTATGCGCGTGCGCGGTAGGTCACGACAGAGACAAACACAACGCGCTCTCCCTCACTCTCCAACCAACCTCCGTCCCAGCTACACACGCTAAGCCTTCTTCCTATAGTTTCATATATCAGGTGTTTTCGCTTCACTTTCATCTCATATTTCATATAGAGTCACTACATCTATGTTAGTATCACAAAAGTAACTTAAATATCTAGCCTATCCTAGCCTATTGTAGCCTCTTTCCATACGCTTGTTTACCTTACTAACCACTTCAAGTCAACTAGCCTATTTTCCGCCATCCCCCAATCACCAGCTGAATTCATCTAACGGGTAATTATTCTATATGGTTAATGCTTCTTCCAAATTAATAATATACAGTCCACTTTATCTAGATTAACCATACGACCTTAACTTGACTCAAGCCACTGTGACTGACACTGGAGCTATGAAAGACTGAACTTACGCCCCGACTCCTCAACTCCCTGTGTTTCATAAGCACTTGCTAGATTTACAGTTCTTTTACTTCCCTAACCAGACCCAGGTGTCTCTCATTTGTCAAGATTCTAGAAATGTATTTCATGCACAAGGGATGTATCTGGCCCCTGATCACTGTGAAGTAAAGAGTTCACTCTTTCTTACTCTACCTTCTCATCAGCACGTTGCCCTGATTACTAACCTCTCATCTGAGTTAATCCCAATTAACATATCTTTCACAGGCAACTCTTCAGACCCAATCATCAAGTCACGTAGCATTAAGATGTTAAATGCATTGAATTCTTCTGAGTTTACTAATCTACTTAGTTCGTCTCTCCCCATGTCCATCAGCCCGGACGTTATCTATCCTACAGTACTAACCCCTACCTTGGCTCTCTCAGTACTAATTCTAATCCTTGTAGGCTTCTTCCTTCGCCTATCATTCAGGGTTGATCGCCTGACTCGTAGACGTAAGGCTAAGCTGGCAACTGCCGATGCAAATGTGCAAGTTGGTCCTCACCTTTTTCACACCTTCTTTGGCATTGCTATACACTGGGAACAGGGTTATGTAAGTCATAGGGATGATTATAATGTGTATCTATATATATATATATATATATATATATATATATATATATATATATATATATATATATATGTTAACTGTTCTTTAATTTACACTTCGGTGGGCCTCAGCAGATGTGGCCGAGCGGTGTAATAGCGCATTTTGAGCGACGGTACACTCTAGAGTAATTCATATAATCACTTCTATAACTCACACCCTTGTAACAGTTATTCACTTACTTAAGTAGACAACTATACATTTAAATTGGGAATTAGCTCCCCTATAGAAGATCATTCCCCCTATAAAAGACCTTGGTACAATTCTTGCAGAGTAAGCAAGGGTTCCCACGCTCTCCTCAGAGTATTGCGGCAACACCAAGATGATTGCTAGCAACTAAGTAGCATGTCACACCTCACGAGATAGGAGCCGGCCCGCTCCTGCCCCAGGCATTAGCCAGTAGCAGAAACACAGTCCAGCTATAAGGAGGGTCGTACGCTTGACAAGCTGAGGTAATTATTTTACAGTGACATCTACAGTGACAAGTGCGATACGGTGCAATATCAGTATGTATGTGTACCGTTTATCTTTTTTTCACTATTCTTATCTGTTATTCTTTTACAGGAAAGAATACAGATTTACAGGAATATAGCTCAATCTAGTTGCTTTTCAAGCTTAATGCAAATTGTAGGTGTTTCCCAGTCGGGCAGATACAATACCTACAAAGACAATCCATAAATAAAACCAGCCACGTTTTCATAGTTATATTTTGCTGATAATAAAATATAAAAGCCCAAAAACTTTACTTCAAACCAATAAACCTTATCAATTCCTATTCTACATGTTTCCAGTTAGAACCTGATCAACAAACATAATCAAGGAATTATATGGTAAGCAAGTCGCAAAGTCGTAAAGCAAACTTTAACCATAAAGCAACCGCTGCCCTGAGTAAGAAGCATGATTCTCTTCAAACATTTTCCACACCCAATTATTAACCATCACCACAATGTTGACCGCCACCATTCCAATGCAAGCAGTGCCCGTACCAGGAGCCGTTCCAGAATCTACTAATGACTATCCCCTCCCCCAGGATAACTTTCACGTTGTGAGGAACAATGTACACCCCAGTTCACAGGAGTCTTAGCAAGTCCAGGAATTACGAGGTACATCTCCCTAGCGGCCGTGTGTGGTGGCGGAACCGCCGCTTTCTCCGCCCTGTGCCCCAAAGTGATGACCAGTTTCCTGTGGCCCCTTGCAACGACCAAAAACAGATGTCCTTATTGCTTATAATCCCCCAGTTGCCTCATGTTGTTCAGTACGACTCAAGGAAAAAAGAGTTCGCTAGAGATTGAACTACGAGCATGAGGGGGGAGGGAGGTGTATGGATATGATAATTAAGTGCATCAGTATCTATATGTAACACCTCTTTATAATGAATATGTACCATAGCATTTGCAGGCACTCACTCATGTAAGCCCATATGGCAACTGTGAGTGTTGTGCTATATTCCCACTAGGGGTTTTGTTTACAAGTAGATAGCGAAGCGTCTTTACCCTATGCAGGCGCCCTATCAGTGTATTCCAACTCTCTCCTATAATAGAACATATTTTAAGTTTTACCAGTGATTACTTATCCCACCATTACGATAAGTGCACTTTGTAGCCTGCATAGCAATCAGGACCACCTCTCAAAATTTGTCATTGCGATATTTGAATGTCTGGACTGTATGCCACTCTACAATACTTCTAGGCAATATATTCCATATGTTGACAATTCTGTTGAAAGAGAAGTGTGTGATGTAATGTTCAGTGAAGCTGATATATTTAAACTAGACTAAATCAAATCTGAAGGTCTCTCACATAAATATATAATGTATAATAAAGATCAGGTTAATTAATGTTGGGAATTAACTTAACAATACTTTCACACAATGATGAGGTTGGGAAAAATGCCAGTCAAGAAGGCGGATGGAAGGGACAAAAGATAGATGGCAATAAAGCACGCCAAAAGGAAATAAACAGGAATGATGATGTTAAATGATCATGGGTATGAGGAACTATGGCTTATCTACCAGTCAGGCGTCGGTGAGAGCGTCTATGATGATGATGTGTGGTAAATGATGGCCATTTGCTGGATCTGTAGGCACTATAGCACAATGAAAGGACAAAAAATAATGTTTACTGGGTGAAGTCTATGAGTGCTCTGAAGCCGACTCTCGGAACCTCAGTTGCTAGCTTGCTTCCGCGAGCTATGAAAATATCGTACCGCATCGGAATTGCTAATACGATGATTTAATGCAATAATACAATTGATAATATTCATATGCACTGCATAAGAACATATTAATATTATATAATATCATTATAGGCGTTTTATAATTTAATTCATATTCCTTAGCTTACAACAATCTCGGTACATGTAATACTTTCTATTCCTTATTCATAAAAACGACCGCTGGCTTATTGCCCAACTAGATACGTTGTAGAAACGACTGCTATCCTATTGCCTAACTATTGTATTACACGATAAGTGCTTCAATTCATGTAAATTAAACGCCTTTCCGACAATTTTGTAAACATTATTTCTTCTGTAATTTGAGTTATCTCGTGTGAAGTATTTGCATAAATGTTGTCATGGCCTTTGATAGTTTTAAAAACTTGGATTAGGTCCCCTCTTATTCTGTGGTTTGTCAAGGTAAATAGATTTTTAAAAATTAATTGTTCCTCATACGGTTTTTCATAGTCGGGTAATCATTTTAGTTACTCTCCTTTGTACTCTCTTTAGTTTTCAATGTCCTTTCAATGGCGACCAAAACTAGACACAATATTCAAAATGCGGACGAACCAATGAATTATATAAAGTGCGCACAACGTTTTCGGATTTATATTAAAAAGATCTCCCAATGAAGCCAATAATTATATTTGCTTTTTTAACAACTTCATTAACTTGTTGGGCAGGTTTTTTATCGCTTGTTATAGTTACTCGAAGATGTTTCTTTATTTACGTTCCTTAGTTGAATTCCGTTAATTTAATAGTTTGCGCATTAATTTTTACTGCCGATGCGGAGCACTTTAAATTTATCTATGTTGAAATTCATCTGCCATGTCTGAGCCCAGTTTGATAGCTTTTCTAGATCATTCTGAATTTCTTGTATGTGCGATGGCGAGATTACTTTGTTTGCAATTTTTGTGTAATCAGCAAATTTGGAGATTATGCATGATAGCCCATCATCAGTGTCATTAATATAAATACAAAATATAATTGGACCGAGAACTGAGCCTTATGGTACACCGTTTGTAATATTTGTACAATTTGAAGCTTTGCCGTTAATTACTACTCATTGTTTTTGCTCGCTTAGCACAATCCTGAATTCAATGAAGAACATACCAGTGAGTACTTTGAGCTTTAAGTTTTACTATCAGGCTGTTGCGAGGCACTATATCGAATGCTTTTTGAAAATCAAGGTAGACGATGTCAACTGCTTTATCTTTGTCATATACATTTAAGATATCGTGGAAAAAGTCAAGGAGGTTTGTCAAGACGAGCGCTTACTTCGAAAACCATATTGTGAGTCCATTATTAGGTTGTTAATTTCTAAATGGTATACAGTTATATTTCGAACTATTGTTTCGAGCAGCTTGATAATTGAGGTGAGGCTAGGGCGACAGTTGCCAGGCAGGGCGTTATTTCCCTTTTTTTTTTAAATGTGCGTTGCATTAGCTAATTTCATTTTTTGGGGACTTTATTGTTTTGTATTGATTTGTTAAATAGAAGGGTTAGTAGTTTTGAGATTTCATCTTTTGTTTCTTTAATGACTTTTGGCTAAAAAATGTAAGATCCAGGGGATTTATTGGATTTTATTTTTTATATTGCATGTTTGCGTTTGTAATGTCAATGTTGCATAGGGAATTGCAGTTGTTTATATGAACTTGCGGAATATGTGGAAAATAGTTAATGTCTTCCTCAGTAAACACCGATGCAAAAATGTTATTGAGAGTGTTGCTCATTTGAGTTACATCATCAATTTGTTCCTCTTTTCCGTCAACTAATGGGCCAATTGTTCAGGTAACTACTTTATAACATCTGATATAGCTATACAACGCTTTGGAATTTAATTTGCTTAAATTCGCAATATGTTGTTCATACCTGTTTTACTCTGTTTTATAAATATCTTTGCTTTACAACGAAGATTGGTGAAATTTTCCCTATGATTTTGACATTTGGACATGTAGAATGCTTCATTGGCGAGTTTCTTTCTATTTTCTCATGTTTTTATTTATTTATGTATATGAGGGAGACAAAAGGCAAAACTGCCTGTGACGAGTGCCTCCCCCAGACTTGAAAAAGTGACAGTGCCAAAATCAAGGAGTGTTCGAGCCAAATTTTCGGGACACACGGAGTTTGAAGCAATTTAAGTCATAGGATGAGGGAAACATGGAACCAGGGAGTTCCAGAGCTCTGCTGTTAAATAGAAGAAAAATTGGGAGTATCGTTTCACTCTTGAGTTGGAGAGTTGCACAGAGTAGGGGTGGGATTGTGTTGCAAGATGTGTATTACATACCCTACATAGAGGTGGTATACACTGAGGTCTGAGGAACACTGATTATTGTAGTAGCGATAAAATAGTGAGAGATGCAACATTGCGAGAGAGAGATTGCAGGGAATCGGTGAGTGGACAGGAGTTAATGAGACGAAGGGCTTTCCTCTCTATTTTGTTTAAGAGTGCTGTGTGAGACGATCCTCCCCACACATGCGAACAATACTCAATGCATGGACACACTGTGCCCCAATACAGAGCAAGAAGCTGTGCAAGGGTAAAGAACCCCCTGAGGGTGTTAATCACACCCACCTAGCTTTCTGGGAAACCGATTTAGCAAGAGTGGCATTATGGTCTTTCCAAGAGATATCAGAAGGAAAAGAGACACTGAGATATGATGAAGGGTTGATTTTTATATTGTTGAAGTATAAGGGATAGTCCTCTGGGATTTCGTGACATGTAGATATATGGAGACATTGGGTTTTGGAGGCATTGAAAGCAACAAGGTTTTCTCTGCCCCAAATGGAAATAGTTGTCATCAGCATATGAATGGATAGGACTGGAGGTACAGTTGAGAAGATCATTTATGAATACTAGAAAGATAATTGGAGATAGGACAGAACCCTGAGGAAAACCGGAGTTGATAGAATGAGGAAGTGAACGATGGCTATCGGTAACCGCAGCTATGGAACAGCCAGAAAGGTAAGTAGAGATAAAGGCACAGATGGAAGGATAGAAACCGAAGGAGGGTTGTTTAGAAATTAGAGATTTGTGCCAGACTATACCGAAGGCCTTCAATTTGTCTAGTGTAGTAGAACAGGTCTCACCCAAGGCCCGAAAGGAGGATGACGAAGAGTTAGTAAGATATGAAAGAAGATTACCAGTAAAGCGACCCCTAAGGAAGCCATACTGGCGATCTGAGAGAAGATTGTGGGAAGAGAAATACTTAAGACATTTTGAAGTAAGAATAGTTTCAAACACTTTAGAAATGCAAGAGATGAGTGCAATTGGATGATAGTTGGAGGGTTGAGAGCGGTCACCCTTTTTTTTGGGATAAGTTGAATGAGAGCAAACTTCCAGCAAGAAGGGAAGACAATCTTGGATTTCCTTGTTCCACCATTTGAGTTAATTATTTCAATTTGAACGTCGGTTTGGACTGGTATGCAAGATTCTACAGCATTATTATACATGTTTGAGAATATTTCCCAAATGTTCTCTACATCTGTTAGCTGGTTTATGAAATTCAAATTGGTAGAATTGAGAATGTTTTTCAGCTTGTGAAAGTCAGCCTTTCTTAAATATAGTACTTTCTCCTGGCTTTTGCTTAGTTTGATGTTATCGATGTTAATGTTGAAGGTCATTGAACCGTGATCGCCTGAATTAAATTAATCGCCTACCACAATTTGGTTGATTAAATCATCTTTCGTTGTGAGGATGAGATCAAGAATATTGTTGCCACACGTGGGGTATTTGACAAACTTATATAGTGAACTTTCCTTATATTTGTGTACAGATCTTGTCCTGTGTGTGAGGTTATGAGTTCCCCCATTTAGTCATTGACAAATTGAAATCGCCAATAATTACCGCATTCTGATTATCTATTATCTCTACTATTTGGTTGTACAAATCCGAATCGATAGTTGATGGTTGGGCTTTGGGCCATTAAATTAGTCCCAAGGTTGTCGAGTGATTTATTTTTAATGTTTATATATATATGTATATATTGCATCAATATGATTTACTGTCTGAATAGAGGCAAGTACAAGATGAAGACTTTCTTTGATGTATAGTAAAACACCACCTCCATTTCTTGTCTTTTCTCCTACATTCAAGGAGATTTCCAAGTCTGAGAATTGTTTTCGGATACTATGGACATTAGTAAAGAATACATTAATTGGGTTCGGTTTTCTGTGGGGCTGCTTTGATGATGAGGGTGATTTACTTTCACTTAGGATGAAAGTAAATCACCGACTTCGTTTTTATGGCAAAAATGTTGACCATGTGTCAAAACTGTTTGAAGAGGAAACAGAAAAAGTTAGGCTAGTGGGCGATTCAATGACCCGCGGCCAACTCACAGAGTTCTGTGCCTGGGCATCCAGGACCAGAAAGCGTATCTATATCCCATGTGGTAGTGTGGTCGACGTTGTTGCTCCAGTCGACGAGGTGTACATGCTGGCTTCATCGAACACAATGTATGTTATCTACTTTGGATTACATTATGTCCAAAGGAACCGTCCAGAGAAGCTTCTACACATGTACCAGCAGCAAATAAAATCATTCAAGGTTAAGTCTAACAAAATTGTTATTCATGAATTGTCCCATATATCGAAGCAGAGAACCGCTACTACAATATAGCCACTAGAGTAAATCCTTGACTTGCTAACCTCTGCAGGGAGAAGGACATAGGATTCGTCAACATCTGAGATAGTTTTTACCATGATGAATTTTTGTTTTCAGGTGGTGTTCATCTGAACAAGGTATGTGCCGCATGCTTTGGTCGTCTACTGAATGATGCAGTAAATTATTTTTTGTATCAAATGGGGTCGATCGTGTGAAGCCAGGCACGGCAGAGTAGATCTCATTAGAACCAGAATTATGGGAAATGAACTGTCAATTAAATGTAACCCTACGTCTTTAAAGGTGTTCTATGCAAATGTTCGTAGCATACGCAATGCATTTTCCGATTTAGAGGAAATTGTATTTTCAGAAAACTATGAAATAATCGGTTTTATGGAATCTTGGTTAAATATGGCAGACAGAGACTTTTTAGTAGCATATACACTTCCCGGTAGTTCAATGTTTGAGAAACGTCAACTCTATAAAAATGGAGAAGGCGTTGGTTTTGTGATCAAAGAAAGTTTTAATCCCAACTTAAAGTAAAAACCTCAAATTGTGAATGTTGATACAACTTATGTACTCCGAAAAACAATCAAGGAACAAAAATATCACCAGCCTAAATATACAGACCCCCAACTCAATCGGTGCAAACTGACCAAGAGATTAACGGACAAATTGCAGAGATAAGTAACATTCTAGATACAGTAATTCATGGCGAATATTATTTACCTGTAACTAAGTCTCACGATATGCTTACTTCCCATTCTGGACATGACCGCTATGCCAACTTGCCTAAAAACAAAACAAAATTCTCAATTTGTTCAATCTCTGAGCTGTGGAAAATATGTGTTTGACCTTGTACTTGTAACGAAAGAAGACTTGGTGGAGGGTTTGAATGTTGGTGAAGAATTCAGTAACACTGACCATCAAAGGATCAGGTTCATTGTTAAGTTTTATAGTAATGAATCAATTAGCATCAATGAAAATGTCTAACATTTAAAAAATCAAACTTTTATTGACATAAACAAATCATGATAATTTTTCATTACCACTTCCTTAAAAGCGGTGAAGGTGTGAATACCATAAAAAAACGACGTACAGTCCATAACAACAAACCTAAATGGTGCTATAAGGAGATTGCAGACTGTTTGCTTGCGAAGAAAAATGCTGAGGGTAGATTAAAAACCTCGGAACGACGAACGACTAAATTCATAGATCTACGACGTAAAGCCAAACATTTAAATATACAAAGTAAAAAGACCCTTGAGTTACATGTTGCTAATCTAAGTAATACAATGCCGAAAAAATTCTTTGCTTACATCAAAAAGAAAAAAGTAGTTACTTCAACTATTGGACCGTTAGTAGATGAGAATGGAGATACACCAAAGACAAAGAACAGATGAGTAATGCCCTCAATATCATTTTTTGTTGCATGGTCTTTACAACAGAAGACCTTAGTGATATCCCTATCAACATTTCTACCTATTTCTACCACACCACCACCACTGTCTCTTTTACCACAGCCACTCATCATCAACCATCACCACCACAATATATAAAGGCCGAAGCCCGGTTCCTCCTACATTGCAGGCTCGCTATCTCTCGTCAGGAAAACAATTGACACCTAAATGGCACGATAGGTCATAACATTGACTAAGAAATAGGGAAAAAGTCTTAAAATCGCCAAACTAATTGGGATCGAACGTCTTAAAATCTCAAAACAAATTATGCAAAACATGAGGGAGAAGGGTGTCCAGAAACCCATCCGTTAAACACTACAACCAAACATACACGAAAAATCACTAATTGCTGTGTTATTTTAGTAACATCTCCTAGCCCTGCCTAGGACATTAGTTCCAGGAAAGAACTTCCATTTCCAATTGTCCCTTACCCACTCTAAACCACTGTTGAACACTGACCAGTACTGATTTGGAGGGTAAGCAACCTAGATGGGTCGCTAGACTTGTTGTAGCTTGACTTCCTTTGTACACACTACCGCCACCCACCTCCAAACAGTGTAACCTAATGCATAGCTGGTAGGGCATGGATGCCTCCCTGAAATATATTACCACCTTGCCTGGAGCCTACACCACTTCAACTATACTGTACACTGGGATGCCATAGTCTCTAAACCCACTCATAAAAATTCGTGGACACCCTATTGTTTTCTGTATGCAATTATACTTATTTGGATTATTTTGTTGATAACACTTTTAATTAAATAATTATATAGTTGCTATAACTTTGTAATATATGTATAGGAAATAGACATAAATTCGCTTTCAGATATATAATTCCATATTTAGAAATAAGTGCAGTCCATGAAAATATATATATATATATATATATATATATATATATATATATATATATATATATATATATATATATATATATGTGTGTGTGTGTGTGTGTGTGAGAGTGGGCTAGGGACTATGGTCCCGATTGTACATCAATAACACACTACCACCCATAAAATATATCAATATATTTTATCTAACAAACCAAAGTAACTTTTTCCCTTGAACACCACAACATATCACCATCAACCAGCATCTGCATTGTAATTTCACCACCAAATCAAAATTATAATAATGTACAATACTTCTCCCTACCATGCCACCGATACATTACCATTTCAAGATACGATAATGCATATATTTTCTGTTTTCTGGCTACTATTTGACGATTTTATTCAGATTAGGAAAGGTAAATGGAAATCAGAGGGTAAATTGACAAAGTAATTACCCTTTTAATTCCCATACATCCTTTCTAAGCTGTATACAATCGTCTAATGATAGCAAGGATACACTGTCACATTTCGTCATAATCTTAAAGGGTTAAGCAAAACAACTTTGTTATCATAACCCACTACTATAACACAACAGAAACACAACAACATCCTGTACACCACCACTACCACTACACCATCACTAACAACCAAACAATGTAGCCCAAGACAAAGAGGACAGGACGTGGATGCCTCCTTGTTATAAGTGAAGGATATTACCACCCATCCCCCACCATAAAACTGTCTCAATAACAACATAATTATCACACTACCACCACACATACATTGCAATATCATTCATGGCAACATATACAGTATATACTACTACTGTCTCTTTCAACATAACCCCTCATCATCAACCACCACCACCACCACCACCACAACACAACAAAAACATAACATCCAGTACATCACCACCACCACTACACCATCACTCACAACCAAACAATGTAACCCAAGACAAAGGTGAAAAGACGTGGATGTCTACTCACTCACCATATTACTATGCCCTGTTCCAAATAGGTAGGCCAGAACTCGTGAACTCTTACCTCTGTAACTAACAAATGGCTAAAGCAAATGGGTTGTAAATGTCCACACTTATTCCCTGGCTGACCCATCCCTAATGGTAGAGATATTTGCTCGATTACTTTAATAGTTTGTGAATTATAGAGGTAAATATTCAAGTGTTGGCCTACTTACTTGGAACAGGGTATAGCAACACAGTACCTCTTCTTATTATTATTATGGGGGGGGGGGGGGGGGGGTTTGCTTGCTTCGGGTTCGAATCTTCTGCTGGCCTAGCTTACAGTAGGTACAAGTTGTCTCCCTATAATAATATAAAACAATACAAATAATCTGTATATTTCTAGCCGACAGCCAATGAGGCTGAAAGTATGCAATTCATTAACCTAACTTCTCCAAAGCAGTCAACAAATTGACTTTGGCTGCCACAACAGCACCTACATACCCCCAGAAGGGATAGGATGTGGACATGGAACAAGATGGAAACCAGAGGTTGGTGAATCCACAGCCAGGACAGTATTTGACAGAAATCTCATACGCAGTTAGCTGGGAATGAACCTGCGGTACCAGAGCCAAGCAACTAGAGTACCATGACTCATTGTGCACGGCCACTGTGATCGTGTGTACATGGTGTTGGGGTGCATGTGGAACATTATTGTTCCACAATAATTTGCTGTAGATGTGAGTGTAATCTGCAACCAATATAATCACCTCCACGTAAAGCTTTTTATCACTCGTTCAACCTTGGGGGAGACACTTATTACAGGCAGCTTTGCCTTTTGTTTCCTTCATGTACATAGAAAAATAATCCCAACAGCATGAGTAAACATATTTCTACCAAACCGTCAGTCTCACTCTCATATGACACAACTAATTCACCATCATAACTGAAATAACACCAAAAAAGAAAAACCTAGCATAAATATTTTTCTCCACAACTCACCCCTAAACAATGTAACCCATACAAAAATACTCCAGGGCCCTGATGCCTCCCTCAAGGATATTGGACCCTTGTCTTAAGCTTACATCACCATCACATTACAATCTAAGCAACATCACAACATACTTCTACCATACCACAACCATAACTACTACCCTTAACTAACACAGTCAACCTCCATCGACCATCATCACAACTGAAATATCACCACCATTACCACCAATGTCACTGTATGGGGAGATTTGCATAATTATTATTTCCCCTGGGGGAAAGGGAATAGAATATGCCCCACGTGCCTTCTACGTGTCGTAAGAGGCGACTAAAGAGGTTGGGTCGGTAAGCTTGCGACCCCCACCCAGAAAAAATACCAAAGCAAAGAAAAACGAACGAACAGCCTCGGATGCGGACGGAACCTATGTTGACGAACCACGACCGACTAAGGACATTCCTTTGGACATTCTGAGAATGGCTACAAGGAATGTGTTACGACCGGGCACTCAGGTACACTAGGGCTCTCAAACAGGACTCGAGTATGGCTCGCTGCCACAACGGAAACACACGATCCCAACCCCAGAGTACTGCCAGCCGAACAAAAAACACCAATACCCTCCAGAGTTCTATCTGCTATAACGGGGTATACAAGAACTCGGTACTAGCGTTTCACAACAGACTAATAAAGAGACGGGAGTTATCTAGTCTGGTCAACAATCAAACAAAGAAGTAAATACAACAACACCAAAGAATAGTGTTGGCCGAAGCCGAAGTAATCCACCCTTGACTAAGAACTTAAGAAGTCCTCCACCCTCTACTTCGGATCGGCACTATTACGTTACGTTAAACAATAGTCCTCGAGCATCGAGCAAGGAATCTTCTGATAAAGTTAGATGCTTCTCGGATACTCGTAAGAAGTAAGTATCGGATTTTGAACAGCAATTCAATAAGCAACACACTGGCAATTAACTAATATTAAAGGCTTTAAATTGACATAAGAAGAATTATAAGAATAGACAGTAGTAAATGGCAAACATATAAAAGAAGTACTCCGACAATGCACTGGCAATAGCCTACTAGGATTGTGCTCGGGGGCCACTAATCTCTAAAGTAGCTATGCGTGCCACACATGAAATCAATAGTGCATAAACAATAACATACATAAGGAAAGCTTCAATACTATGCTGTATCTGCTGACCGAGCAAAGTCTAGCTGGGATGTAGTAGGCTAGGAAACAATGGCTGAGCAAGCGGCTCGTAGCCTAGCGAGGTCCTTAAGACTGTGCGGCCAAATTACGGTAATTGACGGGATGCTCTCTTGAGAGATCCAGATCACTAGTATCTGGTTCTCTCCTGGCGATCCTCTCAAAGTCAAGCAAACGAGTTAGCACAGTGCTGGGTGGCAGAGGCAAAAGCCCTCACTCGCAACACAGTGCTAAACTCACAAGGTACACAGTCAGAAAGACCACCTAGGCTTTCCAAGTCTCCGTTGCGATTGTACAGGTTCAACAAAACCTAATACACATCGGAAATCACAACTCTAGTAGCCTTATCCCAGTCTAGCATCACCTAGATCAGCAGAAAACAGGAACATGAATAATCATACACAGGGAAATGCATATACGAGTGCAACAAACATTAATCAATCCTATTCTAGTTATCCCTTCCAAAATAGGCTATCTAATAGGCATATATCTCGTGAGAACTCAAGCGACAATACTTTGGCTGACTAAATCTGCACCAAAGGGGTCATTGAGGTTAAAAAAGGGTTCGAGAAAAGAAGAAGGTAGGCGGTACAGAGAGTAGGGAAAGTTCACCTCAGTCGGAAGAATATATATAGTTGCAAGGGATATGAGAAGTCGCTTTGCCTAATGAGTTCTGAGGAAAATGCGGCTAGACTTCCCTTTTTATACTCGGCCCTCTAGTGAGCATATCGCCAACTACTAAGGACCGCCCACTAGCAATCATTACGTAATATTCTCTCTCAATCTGGGATCGACAAAGGATTTCCCACGCACTGAGGGGGAGGAGGGAGGAGGGAGGAGGGAATTAGGCCTACCTGCCGCATGGCGCACTCACTGGCCCCCCGTACTCTCTCTCTCTCCTCTCATCATTACAAATAAGTCCCACACACAACACTTATAACTAATGATATAAAATAGAACTCGTTGACTCAGATGAAAACAAAATACATATTTATAATACTTATAGTACAACGGCTCACATAAACTAAGTTAGGAAACTCTACACAGACTACAGCCAAAGTTCCTGCCCTAACGATCCTAGCGAGAGTGGGGCATGACTGGGCGTTCTGTACAGCATGCTCATACTCGACATGCGTCACACCTCCCCCAAGATTTTACTTGCTCAACCCTGAGCTAAAATCTGATACACAGAACCCCATCAAGCCCCCCACACCCAGCGACCGCATGGCACTAAAACAAAGCTGAGATTATCACTAAAACACATCTTAAAAAAAAAATTACATTTTATAACTCCTCCCAACAATAGCAAAAGACACAATATCATGCTCCCAGAGCGAGCTTACAGCAGCTCAGCCGTTTGATAGTTCGTGGACTACTCAAACTCTATAGGCTATGACAAACTTATACAATTATCTATATCAAAAAGAAAGAGTTTTTTTATGATTTTTATATTTTAATATGTTTTTCCCGGCTGCACTATAAGGGCAGCCTATTTTTCTTCTATACCAAACGCTCAACTCCTGCTTTACGACCCAATACGCTGGGCTACAACCGCGAGCCAATAAGCACCAAGCGCAAAATACTATTCAAACTAAAGCAGGAGGCTACCCGTGTGTCAATCTACCCAGGATCATATACCCTTGAACGACCATCTGCAACCACGTTATCACAACCGGCAATATGGCGTATGTCCAGGTTATATACCAATAACCTTAGTGACCACCTGGTCAGCCTCATACTCCGATTGTGAAACTGGTCCAAGATCTTGAGAGGGTGATGATCTGGGTAAACTACAACGACCGGACCATAGGCTGGAACATAGACCTCGAAATGCCCCAGCGCATCATCGTCCTTTACAATTTCATTCATCAGGTTCTGAAACGTTGCTAGCGCATTCTTACGTCCGTCAGGCATAACATTGCACCGGTAGGTACTCCCGTCCACAACAAAACCACATACCTCTTTAGCACGCTCGGACAAAGTTACAGGCAACGACCACTCACGACATTCCTTATCCCTCAGACCCTTCGTCCACACGTAATCCAGCTCTGCTTGCACCATAGGCTGTCGAGCAGGATTTATACGGTAGGGAATTAAACTGAGCCTTGCACTATCTCCAGCCTGCATGTCGGATTCTACCCCGTACATCAGGCCTGGAGAAGCAACAAACATGCGAAAGTACTGCCATAGCCTAGTAAATAACTGCCTTGCACTGTCTCCACGAACAACATGCCTAGTGCCCTCCCACAACCCAGCCGAGACCGCAGCTTCTAACCTGTAGTCTCCCTCCTTCTCCACCTTCGTCCCTAGAACAGCCAGGTCATGAGAGGGACAATCAGTACCACCCGTGCAGTCACTCCCACAGTTCATTATTGCTAAGGCTTCCCCGCCGATACCGTACATGCGCACCCCCGCATTCCTTGTGACGACATCTGCCTGCGCAGCATCACCGCTTTCAGCGACATGGCCAGATACAGTCGGTCTATGGTAGGGCTGTTGCATTAGACTAGAGCAGCATTGGGAGGCTATACGACGACCGGGCACTGCGATACCACAGCCGACCTTACCAATCTGCTCAATGTCCTCCTTTTGACCACCACCCTTGGCAGCCATGGGTCGACCCTGACCTGGCAACCATGCCAAAGCCTCGTCGCCCACCTTGAACCACCGAAACAACGAGGCTAACGGTCTTTCAACATTCACGTGACCTGCCCGTGGAACATCTTGCACCGCCCGAGTTGTGAGACTCAGGGGCTCGGCACGACCAGTGGGGTATGAACCGAGCTGGTGCTGGAGTGCTGCACACTGCTGCTCAGGCAGGTGCTCTAGCGCTTCCACAGCCACCAGACTCGTGTCCCCCGCCCACTGCTCCGCCGAGACATGACAATCCCTACTCTCCTCCACCTGTGCCCTACTGCCCCCCTCTCCTTCTCCACCTTGGCCGCGGCAGACCAACGCAGGGACAGTAGGCTGCTCAGGTGGTTGCCTCACAAACTCCTCCAACAGGTTCACATGACATGCTTCCCCGTCCTCATGTTTGATCTCGACAGCACCATTACCACACTTCTGAACTTCCGGATCCTCCAACTGCAGTTTACAAATATCTGAGGGAACCAACCTGTCTAGATGCTTCCGAAGCAACCCAAGTCCTTCCCCAATATCAAACTGAGCAACCCTTTTTTCTCTCCGTGTGTAACGTTGCTGCCTCGGAGTCTCTTCCTGCCCTACCTCCTCACTAGCTGTGACAGGTCCTGGGGCCTCTCCAGACTCTAACATAGGTGCCAATGCTGAATCACTCAGGAGAGCCGCCGAGTCAAAACTCTTAAAACCAACTCCAGCTTTAGCCTCCTCCTGTTGATCGTTCCTCTGCTGGTCTGAAGACGGAGGACTAGGCTGTGACACTTTAGCTGCCCGAGCTCGGGTGACAACACACGCCATGGGTTGTGTCTGGCACCGCTCGACCCACTCTTGCTCTTCCCCACTCACGTCGGCCGGCCTCTCGGCAACGACTAAGGGTAGAACCTCAGAAGCGGGCATTGCAAAGTCGTTGCCGAGAAGAAGGTCGACGCCCTCCACTGGCAGTTTCTCCACAATCCCGACATCCAATTCACGTGCCACACCATCCACCTCCAACTCCAACCGCACCAGCGGGTATGACCGAGTTGCATTAATACCCTGCACCACTACCACCCGAGCCGCATTTATAGGGTAGCCAGTCAAATTATTCATCAGAGTCTGGGAAGCACCTGTATCACGCAAGACTTCTACTCCATGCTTGCGCCCCGCCCACATCACGCAACCCCGTCCTCTATGGTCGCAAAAAACATCCTGAGCAGGGTTCGAGCCTCCCAGGTGCTTCTGCATTGGCTGTGCCTCAGCCTCTGACGAACTGCCCCGGGCAAACTCAGAAGACTTCGGAGACACACCAATGTTGCAGGCCAAAGACACAGCTGCTGTAGGTGGTTTGCTAGGACAGACTCTTGCAAAGTGCCCCTTTTCATGACAATGATAACACTCCAACTCCCCTTTGGGCTTCCCTTGGTACTGGGAAGGGCCCGGCCCCTTCTTAAATGGGACGGTGCTAGTCTTGTGGTCAGTCTTGGTATCATGGCTCTTGTACTTGTTTGCATAATGTATATCACTAATTCGGGGGGGTGGGGCGTCACGCCCCTTGTTACCTGCCTCACTACGCTGGGCAGACCCGCACCCACGAATTAGTGATAGCCGGAGGTCAGCCATCTCAGCTGCCTCCTGTAGAGTTTTTGGGTTCTTTTCTTTAATAGTTAAAGTCATTTCTGCACCAGTACACTTATAAAACTGCTCGAGCAGAAACAGCTCAGTCAACTGTTCGGCCGTCTCAGCTTTCTCAGAACGTGTCCAGTTTGTAAGTGCATCTTTTAAGTCCCGGGCATGTTCAAGAAAGGTCGCCTCCCTAGTCTTCGTAACACCCCGAAACTTCAATCGATATGTTTCTGGTTGCAACTCGTATGCCCGTAGGACAGCTCTCTTCAATTCTGGGTAGTCAATGCAAGACTCTAAAGGTAGTGCATCATAAGCCTTCAGACCCTTACCCGTAAGTCTTGAGGAGACTAGAGCTGCCCACTTCTCTTCAGGCCAATTATGCTCCCTACACTTCTTCTCAAAACGATTAAAAAATTCTGTGACTTCAGTTTCACTAAATGCCGGCACCAATTTGACTAAGTGGGACAAGGACTGTTCTCTTACTTGGCCCTCACGGCCCATCCGAGTCCCTGTCGACTCTGCACGAGTTTTATCTAAATCTATTTGAGCACAATATTTCTCGGAGTCGTACCTAAGCTCAGCCTCGTGCCTCCTAGACTCAGCCTCAATCTCATGCTTCCTAGTCTCATTCTCCTGCCTCCTAGTCTCAGCCTCAATCTCCTTCTCCTGCTTCCTAGCCTCAGCCTCAATCTCCTTCTCCTGCTTCCTAGCCTCATTCTCAATTTTAGCAAGCTCAAGTCTAAATATCATATCTGGAGACAGGCAGGAAGAGGGAGCTGCCACTACTGAAGGAGGGGGGGCAAAAACTGGGGAACCACCATGTGCACCGCCCGAGGGCACTCCAATCTGCCAATTCTCATCCCTCTGTGGGAGAGTGCTAATCTCCGGCAACTGAGTGGACGGCACTGTGGGAGTCGAGTGAGAGGGGATCTGGGGAGGAACCCCCCCAAACGCCCTCTCCTCCGAAACCCCATGTCGCCCACGCAACACCCAGGAAATCAGCTCCCTCTTGGACATCCCTATTACATTGGATAGGCCCAAAACCTTGGCTATCAGGTGCAAGCCATAAATATCCACCCCAGTCAGCCTCTCCTCCGTCACGTGGTACCGCTTACTCACAAAAACTCTAGCATCCTCCTCACTGATTACTAACGGCACCTCTTCAAATGGCATCTCTCGCTCCTCGTCAGTGCTAGGGCACGACATACTGAAGTCCACAAAAAAATTCTCGAGACAAAAGTGTTAAACTTCCTTATGCAAGCACTAATTACTAAATTAACTGGAGTCTCTTAAATGCTCTACTAATTGCCCTACAAAAAAAATATTCTTCAATATGCACGCTAAAGTACAAACAAACAAATGTTGTACAACTCTGCAAAAATTTATACTGTTCACAAAATCCTAAGCAAGGTCGCCATTTGTTACGACCGGGCACTCAGGTACACTAGGGCTCTCAAACAGGACTCGAGTATGGCTCGCTGCCACAACGGAAACACACGATCCCAACCCCAGAGTACTGCCAGCCGAACAAAAAACACCAATACCCTCCAGAGTTCTATCTGCTATAACGGGGTATACAAGAACTCGGTACTAGCGTTTCACAACAGACTAATAAAGAGACGGGAGTTATCTAGTCTGGTCAACAATCAAACAAAGAAGTAAATACAACAACACCAAAGAATAGTGTTGGCCGAAGCCGAAGTAATCCACCCTTGACTAAGAACTTAAGAAGTCCTCCACCCTCTACTTCGGATCGGCACTATTACGTTACGTTAAACAATAGTCCTCGAGCATCGAGCAAGGAATCTTCTGATAAAGTTAGATGCTTCTCGGATACTCATAAGAAGTAAGTATCGGATTTTGAACAGCAATTCAATAAGCAACACACTGGCAATTAACTAATATTAAAGGCTTTAAATTGACATAAGAAGAATTATAAGAATAGACAGTAGTAAATGGCAAACATATAAAAGAAGTACTCCGACAATGCACTGGCAATAGCCTACTAGGATTGTGCTCGGGGGCCACTAATCTCTAAAGTAGCTATGCGTGCCACACATGAAATCAATAGTGCATAAACAATAACATACATAAGGAAAGCTTCAATACTATGCTGTATCTGCTGACCGAGCAAAGTCTAGCTGGGATGTAGTAGGCTAGGAAACAATGGCTGAGCAAGCGGCTCGTAGCCTAGCGAGGTCCTTAAGACTGTGCGGCCAAATTACGGTAATTGACGGGATGCTCTCTTGAGAGATCCAGATCACTAGTATCTGGTTCTCTCCTGGCGATCCTCTCAAAGTCAAGCAAACGAGTTAGCACAGTGCTGGGTGGCAGAGGCAAAAGCCCTCACTCGCAACACAGTGCTAAACTCACAAGGTACACAGTCAGAAAGACCACCTAGGCTTTCCAAGTCTCCGTTGCGATTGTACAGGTTCAACAAAACCTAATACACATCGGGAATCACAACTCTAGTAGCCTTATCCCAGTCTAGCATCACCTAGATCAGCAGAAAACAGGAACATGAATAATCATACACAGGGAAATGCATATACGAGTGCAACAAACATTAATCAATCCTATTCTAGTTATCCCTTCCAAAATAGGCTATCTAATAGGCATATATCTCGTGAGAACTCAAGCGACAATACTTTGGCTGACTAAATCTGCACCAAAGGGGTCATTAAGGTTAAAAAAGGGTTCGAGAAAAGAAGAAGGTAGGCGGTACAGAGAGTAGGGAAAGTTCACCTCAGTCGGAAGAATATATATAGTTGCAAGGGATATGAGAAGTCGCTTTGCCTAATGAGTTCTGAGGAAAATGCGGCTAGACTTCCCTTTTTATACTCGGCCCTCTAGTGAGCATATCGCCAACTACTAAGGACCGCCCACTAGCAATCATTACGTAATATTCTCTCTCAATCTGGGATCGACAAAGGATTTCCTACGCACTGAGGGGGAGGAGGGAGGAGGGAGGAGGGAATTAGGCCTACCTGCCGCATGGCGCACTCACTGGCCCCCCGTACTCTCTCTCTCTCCTCTCATCATTACAAATAAGTCCCACACACAACACTTATAACTAATGATATAAAATAGAACTCGTTGACTCAGATGAAAACAAAATACATATTTATAATACTTATAGTACAACGGCTCACATAAACTAAGTTAGGAAACTCTACACAGACTACAGCCAAAGTTCCTGCCCTGACGATCCTAGCGAGAGTGGGGCATGACTGGGCGTTCTGTACAGCATGCTCATACTCGACATGCGTCACAAATGTTAGTGGCATGAATGATGGCACAAAAGAGAGAGAGGTTCTGGAAGTGCTAGTGAATGCCAGGCTGGATGTATGTGGAATGACAGAGACCAAATGGAAAGGTTCAGATGTGAGAGAGTGGGAATGTGGAATGGGAGTGAGTGAAGGAACAGCGAGAGAAGGTGCGTGTTTGTTTGTAAGTAGCAAATGGAAGGAATGTGTAAGAAAGTATGGCTCTGTGGGTTCAAGGATTGTGTGGGTGAGAATGAAAGTAAGAATACAAACGTGGGTGATATTGTGTGTGTATGCCCCGACAGAGAATAAACTTGAAAGAAAGAAAGAGGAGTTCTGGATGAATGTGGAGGCATGCCTGGAGAAGTTTGACAAGAACGAAAGAATATTTCTGATTGGGAATATGAATGGTAAGGTGGGTGATAGGAAAGTTGAGGGAGTTGTGGGAGCGTGGGGGGTGCCATCAGAGGTGAATGGGAATGGTAGTGGACTTGTGGACGTATGTGTAGGGAGGAGGCTGTGGATAGCCAACACTTTCTTCCGACACAGAATGATCCACAGGTACACGTGGACACGAGTGTGGACGATGGAGGATGAAACAGTGGTGGAACGAAAGTCATTGATTGATTATGTATGTGTGGATGAACGAATGAAGAAATCTGTAATGGATGATAGGGGTATTGGAGGGGGTCTGTCTGATCATTATGTAGTGGTAGCTAAGGTTAGGATACAAAAGAAGTGGGTGAGGAGAGCTGGAGGGAGGCGAGAGGAGGGTGCAATGGTGAGGAGGGCTGAGAGGTTGCAGGAGTACAAAGGAGTACAAAGGAGTACAAAGGAAATCAAGCAACAACAGATCCAGTGACCCTTCTAGGTTGCTTGTCCTCCAAAACACTGAGGATCAAGTGTCCAAACAGTGGTTTAGAGTGGGTAAGGGAACATTGGAAAGGGAATTACTGCCCTGGAACTAATGTCCGTGGCAGGATCAGGAAGTTAGTAGGGGACAGATGGGTTAGTAACTGAGGGGGGGATAAAATAAAGTTATTCATTTACAAACGCAGTCAGTCGCGGGTTTGATGCGAGATATTTGTCTAGGCGGAGTTTAAATGAATCAACGGTGATGCAGTCTATAACGTTTCGGGGAAGCCCATTCCACAAGTTGACAACTCGATTGAAGAAGAAATTCTTAGATTCGTGCGAGTTAAAAGATTTACCAATAATTTTGCAACCGTTTCCCCGCGTGTAATTAGATTGGTCGATAGTGAAGTACTTACTACAGTTCATATTGTCGATGCCTTTGATGATTTTGAACACTTGAATTAAGTCGCCTCTTAATCTGCGCTGGGTTAAAGGAAATAGATTTAATTCTCTAAGACGCTCTTCGTATGGTTTGTTCTTTAGGCTAGGTATCATTTTGGTAACTCTACGTTGAACTCGTTCTAGCTTTTTATATCTTTTTGGTAATAAGGGCACCAGGATTGAACGCAGTATTCCAGAAGAGGGCGGACTAAGGAATTGTAAAGGGTTAGGATAACTTCTTTGGATTTATGCTCAAATGACCTGCCTATAAAGCCAATTATTTTGTTTGCCTTCTTAACAACTTCTGAACATTGTTGACTCGGTTTTAGGTTACTCGATATTGTTACTCCCAGATCGGTTTCTTTGTTTACATTCTTAAGCTGAGTGCCATTCATCGAATAGTTTGCTTTCTCATTTAGGTATCCGATATGTAGTATTTTACATTTATCCGCATTGAAACTCATTTGCCAAATTTGGGCGCAACATGACAATTTATCTAGATTGTGTTGCATATCGTCAACTTGTTCTTTTGAGAGTACGCTATTTGCAATTTTTGTATCGTCAGCAAATTTTGAGATTGTACAGGTGAGACCCTCATCTATGTCGTTGATGTAAATTAGAAAGAGAATTGGTCCTAGTACCGATCCCTGGGGTACCCCGCTACTTACATTGGTCCATTTTGATGCCTTACCGTTTATGACTACTCTTTGCTTTCTGTCGCTGAGCCAATTTTCTATCCATTTCAACACACCGTCTTGTATTCCATGCGCTTTTAGTTTTAGCAGTAAACGTTTGTGGGGAACTTTGTCAAAGGCCTTTTGAAAATCAAGGTATATAATATCTACAGCTTTACTCTCATCGTAGAGGTTGAGGATAAAGGAGGAGGAAGTCAGGGAGGAGTACAGGAGAGCAGTGGACAGACGACTAAGTGGGTTCGGCCTGGAATTGGAGGAGATGAGCAAGGTGTTTAAGGATGAGATCTGTGCAGCATGTGAGGAGGTGTGTGGAGTGAGGAGAAGGGGGAGGGAATTGAAAGGTACAGCATGGTGGACAGAAGAGGTAAGAATAGCTGTGGAAGAAAAGAAAAAAACATATAGAGAGTGGTTGGGTAGTAGAGGGAATGAAGATTTCGAGAGACAGAAACGAGCAAGGTACGTGGAGAGTAAGAGGGTGGTGAAGAGAGTAGTGAAGGAACGTAAGAGAAGAGTAAATGAGGAATTTGGAAGGAATCTGAGTGTAAAATGGAGGGAGAGTAAGAAACTGTTCTGGAAAGAAGTCAAGAAAGTTAGGGAAGGTAGCAAGGGAAACAGTAAGGGTGTGAAAGATAAGAATGGGAGAATGCTAGCCGAGAAGCAAGAGAGAGTCGAAAGATGGAGGGAGTACTTCAATGAGTTGCTAAATGTAAGGAATGAATAGCCAGCAAATATAGCTGGATATGTTATGGGAGGGAGAAGAAGAGAGGAGGAGGAGGTGGGGATCAGGAGGTCAGAAGTGTGGGAAGCCATGAAAAGAGTGAAGTTGGGGAAAGCACCAGGAACAGATGGAGTGTGTGGGGAAATTTTGAGGTATGGTGGTGAGATAGTGATAGAATGGGTATGGAAAATGTGCAAACTAGCATGGGAGAAGGGGAGTGCACCCGATGACTGGAAGACTGGCATAATATTCCCCCTATATAAGGGGAAAGGGGAAAGAGGAGTGTGTGGTAACCACCGAGGAATATGTCTTCTACTGTAAGTGTAGTAGGGAAGGTATACAGTAGGGTAGTGATTGAGAGAGTGAGAGTGAGAACGGAGAAATGGATAGGCGACGAGCAGGGAGGTTTTAGGAAGGGAAGAGGATGTGTAGATCAGATTTTTACCCTGAATTTTGTTGTGGAGAAATATCTGGAGAAGAAACAAAAGGTGTATGTTGCCTTTATGGACTTGGAGAAGGCCTATGACAGAGTGGATAGAGAAGGTTTGTGGAAAGTACTTAGAATATACGGAGTAGATGGCAAGTTGCTGAAAGCAGTGAAGAGCATGGATGAGGGTGCAAAGGCGGCAGTACGTGTGGAGAGTGAGCAGAGCGAGTTCTTTGACCTGAATGTTGGTTTGAAACAGGGGTGTGTGATGTCCCTGTGGTTGTTTACTGTATATATGGATGGAGTCATGAAAGAAATACTATCAAGAGCAGTGGATGTTGGTGTACCGCTGAAAAGGGAGGGAATTGAGTGGAAGCTACCTATACTGCTGTTTGCGGATGATACAGTTCTGATGAGTGATAATGAATGAGAGTTGCAGGGTCTGGTAAATGAGTTTGGAACAGTGTGCAAAAAACGGAATTTGAAGGTAAATGCAGGGAAGAGCAAGGTTATGGTCTTCAAAAGGGGTGAAGTCACAGAGTGTGAGGTGAAGCTGAACGGTCAGGCTATGGAGATCAACTCTTTTAAGTATCTGGGCAGTGTGTTGAGTAAAGATGGGACAATGGATGAAGAAGTGCGGGAGAGGGTACAAAAGGGGAAGAGGGTTGTAGGAACGCTGAAAGCAGTAACAAGAAATAGGGTGGCCAGTATGGAAGTGAAGAAGTCCTTGCATGACAGTGTGGTAATCCCGACACACACTGACTTACGGAAGCGAAGCATGGACGTTGGTTGAGAGACTCAGACCAAGAGTGAGAGCAGTGGAAATGAATTACTTAAGAAGTGCGTGCGGAGTTACATGGAGGGATAGACAGACTAATGAGGAAGTAAGAAGGAGGTGTGGTGTGGAGGTAGATGTGCTGGAAAGTGTGAAAAGGAACAACTTGAGATGGTTCAGCCATATGGAATGTATGGAAAGCGAGAGAATGACTAAGATGGTGTACGAGAGCGAGGTGGAGGGACAGAGAGGGAGAGGTAGACCGAAAGAGAGGTGGAAGGATGGAGTGAGGAAGTATATGAACGAAGGCGGTGCTGGTTAGGGGGAGGGGCGTCGACTGACTGGGGACAGAGTGCATGGGGGCGGTTCGTTCATGGCCACCCCTTCGGGATCACGGTGGCGGGCAATAGATAGATAGATAGATTATTATTATTATTATTATTATTATTATTATACTTGTCTTGTTTTTTCTTGTTTTTTCGTTTCCTCACTAGACCTACATCAACCTTAAGAAAATACTCCGAAGACCAACCTTCGACATATATCTTATACATTTTTGGTCGAAAAAATGCCCTGGTCAAAGGCCAGTTCCTCCTAAGTTGCAGGTTCGATAATACTCGTCAGGAAAACATCGGTAATTAAATAGCACGAGAGGTCTTAAAATTGGCAAAGAAATGGGCAGAAAAGTATTCAAATCGTCAAACTATTGGGGCGAATCTGTCAAAATCTCAAAGGTTAAGCATATGGGAGAAGGGTACATCATTCAACACCACTACACAATTCCCGAACAATGTAACCCAAGACAAAGACACGCCAGGACCCTAATGCCTCCCTGAAGGATATTGGTCCCTCGTCCAGTGCCACCACCACCTCAAAGCCCTTCATATGAATTATCTGGGCTGTCAACACAACTATCACTCGGGCTTTATGCTTTCCTGTAAATGACCACCACAACAACAACAACACAACTATACAACGGGAAATGAGGAGAGAGTGAGAGCGAGAGCATCTGAGTCTTAAACGAAAACGCTTTCATTAAAATCGATGTAAAACTTTGTCAAACTTAACCTAGCTGCTCTAACGTATAAGCTTGAAAAAGTGTGTGTATGAGACAGAGAGATTAATAATCGTAAATTATTCCTATTTACCATCAATATTACTGTTTTATTTATATGTTGTAGGTTATCATCTTGGGTTTCATTACTAGTTTCTACATTAAATACTATATAGGTAATGAGATCATGAACCAGCCAACGTTTATTTTCAGGAACTGGTTTATATTCAGATTCACGATACAAATCATGATATTAGAACGATGACTACATGAATAAAGTATATGTTCTATGTGTGTGGAACTATATAATTATTTTGTGATATCAAACATATGTGACAACCTTGGAACCCTGGTAGCTGGTGCCCAAGTGTGAAGGGATCTCTCAATCTACCCTAAACCTCAGTGCCTGGGGTTAAGATTTTAAGACATTCAGCATGTTAGTTTGGCGATATTAAGACCTTTCACCCCATTCCTTTGTCATGACACTTAGGTGTCATTTTTTTTCCTGGTGAGCAATAGCGAGCCTGTAGTTTAGGAGTAACCGGCATTTTGGCTGGAAAATGTTCCTACCAAAATATATACCAATGTATTTTGAAGACAGGTCCCTTTTTCTTTTTTCTTTTTTTAGCGAGGCCTAGGGAGGAAACTATCACCCCCCCCCCCCCAAAAAAAAAAACACAAAAACAAAAAAACACACAAATTACTAAGCACCCCATCTCTATCTACCACAACTACCACACCAGCAGAACCTACCACATCTTCAAACACCCCATATTATTTCTCCTACCGCAAGTACCACAGCTCCCACACCTACTACAATTTCAAGCACCCTTTCTCCCAACGTACCACACCTCCCCAGGCTACCACAATTCCTAATACCGTTTCTCGCCACCTACCTCAACTATCACAATTATTATAACAGCATTATCTCCCTCCTAACCCGAACCACCACCACCATCATTACCACCATCACCTCAATCTGCACAATTCCAACTAGACTAATTATACTAGAGGGATACTAGGTACTATTGTGGACATAAGTCCTGCTACACCTGCCCGGCAGAGAATCGCGAATTGTACACCCCCATCCACCCCCTCCCCCACTCATTCCCCAATGTTCCACCCTCTCCCAGCCAGGCTCTCCTTTCCTCTTTCTTTCTTGTTTCACGGCTACAAGCCCCTCCCTCTGGATTGTTTCCATCACCCTGACTATAACCACAGGATGATAATATCACGATCCTCTCTCCTTCCTTTCTCTTATTTCTCCCTCGATCATTATATCTATGTATTTTTATGCATGCTTTCCAAATCTCCCTAAAATTAAATAACATATCGTTGAAATAGCAATAGGTTATATAGTTCATGTTCATATTTGCCATTTTATATAAACCTAGCACAATATAAAGTGTTATGATCCATTCGAATATGGAAATATATTAACCATATCATGTTATCTAAATCAGATACACTTGAGACTTGAATATACTTTTGCATTCTCATATTTCAATTCAGTTATGATTAATTAAGCCCATATAGCACAATATCTGGAGTAAACATGTGTTTCACTGTTAAAGTTTACATACAGTACAAGTACAAGTACAAGATATCATTGACCCACACATAAAATGGGTTCCTTAATTCAATGCATTGAATATTAAAAGTTGTAAGTATATGGTTACGTGTGTATTCTCCATATTCGCCTGTCAACCCACTGTACCCCTTAACTACGGTAGCTCACACTTATATATTCATATTTTGTAACTAGTCAACTTAAACACACGGCCACACACATTAATGTGACATTACATTACACATACTTGCATGTTATTTTCTTACGTGAGGATATTTTGCGTCTTTCAACTGCCTCAGCGAGCGCTGCTCCCTCCGAGATTAACCCCTTTCGTACCCTTCCGGCAGGGTTCGGTTTAATTTGTATTTAGCTATATTTATGCTATTTGATGCAGTTAATGAAGGATCTGTGGTATTAACCCTCTCACGACCATAGGACGCAGAGGTTGCCAGATTAGCAATAAGAAAAAGATTACTCTCACTGTTATAATTACCTCTCCAAAATTAGTTTTCTGCCCACAGCTAACTCAAAGACAACTGCAGAGGTTGAAGTAAACAAACTAAAGGTTTATAGATACCCCTGACGGTAACAAAGGATTTAAAGTATCCCTAATAGGCTCAAAAATCGCGTCCGGATGTGAGAGGGTTAAGAAGGGTTAATTGAGATGGTATACAACCGTTGAACTGTTACACTTCCCCATTTTACTGAATAATGTTTAAAAATATCTATATTCCACACACTGGAGAGGGTGCTATTCAAGTGTTGGGCGAGGCCACCTGTAAGTGATGAAGGGAGTACTATGGTTCTCGCTCCTTCCGAGTGGATAGATGGACCCACGAGAGTGGGTCTGGTTCTTCTGTTCCTTCCATTAACATAAACAAATACAGAAGTGCAGTTCAGTCAAATATTTGGATTCCTTGTATTTATATTTACACCAAATTAATTTCGACTCTATTTCATCATAACATTAAGGCAAAATGCCAATATATGGAATGAAATTTGTGTATATTAAATAAGGCAGTTGGCACCAATTATTAAGTCGAATATAATGCGGCGGATATTTGTAAGACAAAACATGACACATTTATGAACTAATATTTCTATATCTATATTAATCACAAGTGAAGTAGCTTAAGGGGTGTCGTTGTGTAGCAGATTAATTTATATATAAAAGAGCAGATGACCTTGGTGACCTTAGCTAGGCCATAAATAGAGACTTTATTTTAACCCTTAGGGAACCGGGGACATTATATATTTAACTATAGCTATATTCATACTATTATATATATTTAACTATAGCTATATTCATACTATTTATATATACATTATATATTTAACTATAGCTATATTCATACTATTATATATTTAACTATAGCTATATTCAAACTATTATATATTTAACTATAGCTATATTCATACTATTATATATATTTAACTATAGCTATATTCATACTATTATATATATTTAACTATAGCTATATTCATACTATTATATATATTTAACTATAGCTATATTCATACTATTATATATATTTAACTATAGCTATATTCATACTATTATATGTAGTTAAGAAAGGGGCTCTTGTAGCTAAGATATCATTTACGATAGTCTGTAATATTTTAAATAGTAGGCGCCCTTCTTTAGCTTAATACAATCGTCTAATATTTGCCAGAATATGATCACCGGCACTGATCATAGCGTTAATTAGATAAAGAGATTAATGCCTATACCATTTTAATAAACACCAACCAAGGAAACTTATGATAAACCCAACAACCTAATGAATAATGAAGTAGGATAAAGATTTATTGTTTAAGGAATCTTGTAAATAATGAACATCTGGGAATTCACTTAATGTAAATAAGATTATTTTTGGCCCTTTATTACTTATAATATTTAATGTCCAATTAGTTTATAGATGTTTCAACATAATTGATATTGCGTCAAACAGATCATTAGATAACACATTTAAATATTATTTATTGTAATAATAATACAATTAGCTGTCATCCAAAGATATTAGATTTACGCTGGAGTGGTAGAGGTATTGTTAAACTCGCACCAGAAATGTTTTGGGTATGGTTATCGTCTTGTCCAACAAAATGGTACCGATTAAGTGTTTGGTTTCCCATGCAACACGTCTTTTAACCCCTTCACTACGATGACGTATTTGTTGTCATATTTTGGTTACTATTAGACAACTTTCTTTAGCTTATAATCTACCTCTAGGACTCAAAGGGGTAAATACGATCTCAATAATCACTCTGAGTACCACAGGTCCTTCTTAAACTGCATAAGCTCGTCCAATTATACCCAGAATCGAAGGTAAAAAGACGTCATCGTGCTGAAGGGGTTAACTAAGAGCACTGTTGATATAACCTTTTTAAACGGTGGTCTATATTTATAAACAGTTTTTTTCCTAAATATTATTATATTGTTTGTAGCTACTAGTTGTATGCACCATCAATTTACTTGATATCATTTTCAATCCAATATTTTTCAAATTCATCATATGAAAAGTAAATGCAAGGTTTGGTTACATATTATAAAATACCAGTACCCTATTTTTTCTTCCACATGAAATGAATATAGATAGGTAAATTATATACACAATTTTCACATGTTCGTATATAACTTATACGCGAAGTGTCCATGTAGGGCCGAACCTGTTGTATACCAGGAATAAAAACAAAAACAAAGAAAAATAACTCTTCGCTCTGCGTTTTATTTACGGTACTTAACCAGCTGCCTGCTAAATAAGAAAACAATAAAGAAACAAATACAGAGTTTTAGAGAGTCCTAAGCTGATTATTATTATTATTATTATTATTATTATACGAGATGCCTAAGTCTCCAACCAGGGTGCAGAAACACCAGCAAGATGAATCCACACAAAACACCCGGAGGCACTGGAGAGAGACTACGGCATCTTTAGGAAAAACAAAAACAAAAAACAAAAAACATATATACTGTACTGTATATATACATATATTAAACACAGATACAATTAATAATAAAATATTATGCAGTGGAGGATATCAAATATAAATATAAAACAATAAAATAGAATAAAATAAGTTTAAAAATTAGAATTAATGCTGCAAAAAAGCATTAACTCTAGACTTAAAGATGGAGATATGAGCTGAATTGACTAGGTCATTTGGCAACTTATTCCACAATATGTGCCATGGCCGGCACAAAACACTGTGAAAACTGTGTAGTAGAAAAATTAACACGGCTCATGGCAAGATCAACAAGGTTGCTTGTGAATCTAGTTGCACGAACCCGGACATAGGGCCCTGGCAGAACCCCATGTAAGGGATGCTGAGGGTTGTTAAAATCTTTAAATAAAAGACTAAGGGCACCAACTTTACGTCGATGACACAGATCAAGAGACAAATGAGGTAGGATAAAACTGATAGAATTTAGTGACCTGTCAAGCAACTTGAGATGGCAGTCAGCTGCTGACAACCAGACAGGTGAGCAGAACTCGAATTGTGGCAAAATAAAAGCATACAAAGACTTGATAACTGTGGCGTCACAAGCAAACGTTTTATAACACTTGCGAAGCAGACCAATTTTTGGGGGAAATGGAAGAGGAGAAAGAACGAATATGCTTTTCAAAAGTAAGTATGGGATCCAGAGTAACTCCTAACAAACGCAGAGTATCCACATTCTCAATTTGCTCGCCAGAAACTTGTAGATAAGGATGGGGAGGATCCAAGGTACGATATCTGCTGATGGTAATGGAGTGTGTTTTACTAGCATTAAGTTTCATACCCGAAAGTTCACACCATGATGTAATTGTTTTGTTTGTTGTGGTTTCACCATATACTAAATTCCCCAGGCAGTTTCAAAATTGAGCATTATAATAATATGATGCAGTGTAGATATTGTTAAATTGAGTTATAGGTTATTTATTAACAAACTACGGACATGCACTTCATTAAAACACATAATTGGAAGTAATGTATCAACAATTACAACAGAACCAAGGTAATCTTGTGTCACCATTATAACTAATGGAATTGATGGTGAGAGAGAACAAATATGTGTGAGTGAAATGGTAGTAAATGAAGGAATATAAAGATAAACAAGATTCTACTTGTAAATGTATTATCCGTATTTGTGTCGTAACTACCATAATCATTCATTTGAGAGCTTGTTCTACATCACTTAAGCTACTACACTCGTGATTAATATAGATATAGAACTATTATTTCTATAATTTAATAACTGTTAACAAATTTTAGTTTATATGAAAATATATTAAGCGAATAATCCACTTTAATGTATCATATTCTCGTGTTCCCAGCTGTTGACCATGTTGCCTCACACAGATTACATGGGATTTAAGTCTGGTGCCTTACTCGGCTAGATTCCTTTAGGATCGTTAATGCATTTGTGTTCTGGCTATTAGTAGGCAATTCTATTCTGATTAGGAAGGGTATATGTACGTCAGAAGGTTAAATGGGATAATCTGTACCCTTTTAATTCCCAAAGATCTTTCTTACGCTGTATAAAAATCGTCTAAAAGGAGCCACAATAAACTGTCAACATGCGTCATGAACTTCAAGGGGTATGGTGTCGCAATGAAAACCAAAGAATGTCCTCCTCCTGTCGGAGGCAAAATTCAAATTCTAAACATTTTAGCTTTGTGTTCAACACTTAATACCTCTACCGCAAATATACTCACGTAAATAGGTAGTGGCGCTTTTTTCTCCCTTCCGTGTGTTTACTGTATGATATCTACGTTATTTAGGTGTTATATGTGATAATTTATAGGTCTTAAGGTTCAGATATCACTTGTCATATTATCATTAGAATTACTAAGACTTCTCTAGATTAATTAATTTATGAAATAATACAAATAAGTTTAATGAAATCAAATAATAATGTGATATTCAAGAGTGATATCCAAACCTTAAGAGCAATGAAGTATCACAGAGAACACATACATAACGCAGATATAATACTATGACGCCTCCCGGCGCTAGCAGAATGGTTGCGTGGGGCATTGCAGCCCGCTAGCGCTCGCCAGGATGGGGGGATGGGCTACAGTTGTCCTAGAATGATCTGCTTTATTTCGTTAGTGTCGTGTTGCCACAGACAGTCTAGAAGTGATCTTTGTTTTGGTCTGTGACCGCGCCTTATATTTTATATTCACTATAATATAAATGTTGTTTGTGTGGGAAGCGAGCGAGAGAGGGTGAGGGAGTACACCTGGCAGCGGGGGAGCTGTGGCCCGGCTCGCTTGGGCGCTGACGGCGTTGGCGGCCGGGTGGTCAACTAGTCCCTGCCCATCGCGGCCGCATGGTTTTTACCAAGCTCAGAGCTTGCCGACACGCGTATCGTCTACATCCTTTGCAATTCTGTCCCCCATACTCGCCACTTTGCATCCTGTTTCTCTCTCTCGACTTCTCCTTTCTCATTCTCTAATCTTTATTAAACTCAACATCCCTTCTGGTTTCAGCATAGACGTTCACCGTCGGCCAGTCGTATTGTACGCGAAGCTCTCAGATATTTCTATGTATTAGGCTTTAATGAGGTTTGGAGAGACGGACTTTTCCGTGTGTGTCCTCTCTCGGGAAGGTTGTAGACCGGTATATGTCTCCCTGGCAAGGTGTTGAGTGATTCTGCTTGGTTATCTAAAGCTAGACTAGGGGTAAGGTTACTGTGTCGTTGTCTCCGATGTGTGCAGTGTTAGCTAAGCCCTGCACGACATCGACAGGTACTGTGGGAGCCTAAGTTGTCTTCGGGTGGGTTTACTTTGCGAGCACAGCGCTGTGGTGTGAGAGGGCCATAGCCTATCCCTCACAACATAGTGCTGCCTCTTTGTGTTGACTTTTGAGGGATCGCCAGGATAGAACTAGGTACTAGAGACCTAGATTTATCAAGAGAGCATCCCCGTCATATAACGTAATCTTCATTATACCACCTTCGGACAACGTTAGGCTACGAGCCGCATGCTCACCCATTGTTGCCCTGCCTTGATACCCCAGCTAGAGTTTATTAACCGAGCAGACACTGGTTAGAGATAAGCCCCCATTATTATATGTATGCCACATTATTATTCACTGCACTTTTGAGCCGAGGTTGTTGTTGAGTTGCACAACCCTAGTAGGCTGTTGCGTTGTGTCACGAAGCATTTCTTTAGTTGTCGAGCATTACTACCTTTGCGCAGTCTTTATTATTCGCCTGCCTATTATTACTATATGTCCTAGTATTTATTGTGACCCGTATTCTGCATTATAATTGTTCAAGATTCTTTACGAACATCTTCCCAGCATCAGACTTATTTCAGAAGTTTCCAGTTGATGTTGCAGGACTAGCATTGCACTTTCTTTAATACAGGAGTGCCAGTTATTTGAGTATCTACCGTAACGTTAATTAATCACGTTAACTATCTTTTCTTTGTGTAACCTAATCGAGTAATCTTTTACTGTTTGAGAATAGGCTGTTTCATCGAGCGTCAGCCTAGTGTGTGTGCACCAGTTACCGAGTCATAGGATACCTCGTTGTCCAGGCATGACTCAGGGCGGTAATGGTGTTTTGTTTTCCAGTGTTTAAGGCAGGGGTTGGATCTAGTGTTACCGTTGTTGCATTTTGCCATTATCTAGTCCAATGTTGAAGAGCCCTGTGTCTTTGAGAACCTGGATCGTAGCAAATGGCGACCTAGCTCAGGATCTTGTGAACTAAGAGATAATTGCAGGATTGTTGTGGTCATTTGTTTTATTGAGGAATATAGTGGGCACGTTAATTTTTTTTTTGGCAAAGTAGTATAGCACTTGAGAGTCTTCAGACATTTTTGGCAAGTGAATAGTGCTACATAAGAGTTTGGGGTACTTCTATATTGTGGTGAGAAATTTTTGTGAGCATCATGTCTTATACCGGGTCAGAGGAGAATGGAGACACAGTACGTAATGTCGAAACTGAGGAACAGTAGCATGATGAAAGGGTTAATCGGGTGAACTGTGAGGAGGATGCTAGGATATTTTTGCAATGGCCTGTTACTGCCGAGCGGTTGGAGGGTATGGATCGGTATGGTCTTCAATGCCTGGCCACAGCTATCGGTCATGCGGTTACTAGCAGCATGACCAAGGATAACTTGATAACATGTGTACTGGGCAGGGTGACTGGTGAGCGAGATGGGTTGAGTGCTCAGAGCCCTTCGCCCATGCTTCCCCTACACTCGACTCCCAGCCATCCCAGTAGTTTGCCGACCCCGGGTACGCTTCCGCAGTTGGGTGGTGACTGGCAGGGTGGGTTGCCCCTGGGGGGACCACTGGTAATTTCAAACATTGTAGCACCTTCACCTCCTCAAGGGTTATCTCCAGAATTATTGTTTAAGCTCGAATTAGCTAAGCTTCAGCATCAGCAGCAATTAGAATTAGCCAAGATAGAAGAGAGAAAAACTATCAGTCAGCAGCACATAGAGCTAGCAAAAATCCAAGCTGAGTTAGAGTCGACTAGGTACTGTGCCGACATGGACGTAGAGAAGTCGCGAGTAGAGACAACGGGACAGCGACTTGGGGCTGGTAACCGTGTTCATGAGCAGTCTCTCTCGCACTTATTGAAACTGGTTCCGGTGTTTGATGAGAGTGGTGTAACAGAATTTTTCACACGCTTTGAGAAGAAGTGCCAGGAACACCAGTGGCCAGAGAGTAAGTGGGCAGCACTTGTATCCTCTAGATTAATAGGCAAGGGTCTTAAAGCCTACGATGCGTTTTTTTTTTTTTTTTTTTCTATGTGATTGAGGGAGGCAAAAGGCATAACTGCCTATAGCGAGTGCCTCCCCCATAGTTGAAAGAGTGACAGGGCCAAAATCAAGGGACGTTTGAGCCAAAATGCCTGGACACACGGAGTTTGAAGCAATTTAAGTCATAGGAAGAGGGAAAGACTGATTCTGGGAGAGAGTTCCAGAGCTCAGATGTTGAGTAGAAGAAAGTTTGAGAGTAACGTTTCACTCTTGGGTTGGAGAGTTGCACAGAGTAGGGGTGGGATTGAGTTGCAAGACGGGTACCACGTGCCCTACGTAAAGGAGGTGGTATGCACTGGGATAGATCTGAGGAACACTGATTATTATAGTAGCGATAGAATAGCGATATATATATATACTGTATATATATATATATATATATATATATATATATATATATATATATATATATATATAATATATATACTGCCTTTATAATAGGCACTAATGCGGTGTGAGAGGAACCTCCCCACACATGTGAACAATACTCAATACAAGGGCGCACTATGCCCCTTGTTGCCTATGTTGCCTATAGAGTCTTGTATTATCTATGAGGAACTCAAGGAGGCTGTCCTGAGAACATACGAACTACAACCAGAGACGTACAGGTTGAAGTTCCGGGGTGTTACCAAGGGTCGGGAGAGCACCTTTTTGGAGCATGCCCGGGAGCTGTCCGATGCTTTTGGGAATTGGCTGAGGTCGGAGAAAGCTACTACGTTTGACGACATTAAACAGTTGGTGCTTTTAGAGCAGTTTTACAAATGCACGGGCGGCGACCTGACGTTAAACATTAAAGAAAAGCAACCAAAAACTCTACAGGAGGCAGCTGAGATGGCTGACCTCCGGCTATCACTAATTCGTGGGTGCGGGTCTGCCCAGCATAGTGAGGCAGGTAACAAGGGGCGTGACGCCCCACCCACCCGAGTTAGTGATATACCTTATGCAAACAAGTACAAGAGCCATGATACCCAGACTGACCACAAGACTAGCACCGTCCCATTTAAGAAGGGGCCGGGCCCTTCCCAGTACCAAGGGAAGCCCAAAGGGGAGTTGGAGTGTTATCATTGTCATCAAAAGGGGCACTTTGCAAGAGTCTGTCCTAGCAAAACACCTACAGCAGCTGTGTCTTTGGCCCGCAACATTGGTGTGTCTCCGAAGTCATCTGAGTTTGCCCGGGGCAGTTCGTCAGAGGCTGAGGCACAGCCAATGCAGAAGCACCTGGGAGGCTCGAACCCTGCTCAGGATGTTTTTTGCGACCATAGAGGGCGGGATTGCATGATATGGGCGGGGCGCAAGCATGGAGTAGAGGTCTTGCACGATACAGGTGCTTCCCAGACTCTGATGAAAAACTTGACTGGCTACCCTATAAACGCGGCTCGGGTGGTGGTGGTGCAGGGTATTAATGCAACTCGGTCATACCCGCTGGTGCGGTTGGAGTTGGAGGTGGATGGTGTGGCACGTGAATTGGATGTCGGGATTGTGGAGAAACTGCCAGTGGAGGGCGTCGACCTTCTTCTCGGCAACGACTTTGCAATGCCCGCTTCTGAGGTTCTACCCTTAGTCGTTGCCGAGAGGCCGGCCGACGTGAGTAGGGAAGAGCAAGAGTGGGTCGAGCGGTGCCAGACACAACCCATGGCATGTGTTGTCACCCGAGCTCGGGCAGCTAAAGTGTCACAGCCTAGTCCTCCGTCTTCAGACCAGCGGAGGAACGATCAACAGGAGGAGGCTAAAGCTGGAGTTGGTTTTAAGAGTTTTGACTCGGCGGCTCTCCTGGGTGATTCAGTATTAGCACCATTACTTAATTCTGGAGTAGCCCCTGGGCCTGTCATCGAGAGTGACGAGGCTGGGCATGACGAGTCTCCACGACAGCAACGTTATTTACATCGAGAGAGACAGAGGGAGCAGCCCAGTATCGGGGAAGGTCATGCATTGCTCCGGGAGCAGTTAGATCGCTTGGCACCCTCAAATATACGTCGGTTGCAACTAGAGGAGCCTGAGCTCCAAACGTGTGCTAATGGAGCTGTAGAGCTCGACGAGGACGGCGAGGCACAGCCAGGAGATTTTTTTTATTTAGAAGGCATCCTCTATAGGCGTTTTCAAGACCCTAAACGTAGTTGGCAAGAGGGGTCCGGAGTAGTGGACCAGTTGGTGGTGCCACGGGAGTGCAGGGATAGCCTACTGAGGTTGGCGCATGACATACCACTGGCAGGACATCTAGGGGTGAGAAAAACGGTGGCGGCTTTAGAAAAATTGTTTTGGTGGCCGGGGTTGAAGGGGCAGGTGGTAACCTGGATAGCAAGGTGTCATACGTGCCAGAGGGTTGGAAAACCTAACCAAACAATTCCGAGAGCCCTGTTGCACCCCATTCCTGTCAGTGGACCGCCCTTCAGTAAGGTCATCATTGATATGGTTGGACCCCTAACCCCTACTAGTGCCGGTAATAAATTTCTATTAACTATCATGGATGTGGCCACTCGTTATCCTGATGCATATCCAATGAGAAATGGCACGGCGAAAACTGTTGTCCGGAACCTGCTCTTGTATTGCTCGCGGTATGGTTACCCGCAAGAGGTTTTTGTTCGCGACAAGAGAAGTACCTGGAGAGAGCCTCGGTTTGAGCGGGCTAAAGAGGTGTGCGGGTTTGTGGTGGATGGCAGTACTTACCGTTGCAACGTGATGCCATATGGTCTGAAAAATGCACCGGCCACTTTCCAGAGCTTAATGAACGACATCGTAGCAGACATCCCAAACTGTACTGTCTACCTTGATGACGTGATCATTTATGACAACGATTTCCAGAGTCACTGTGAGCACATAGAAGCCTTATTTAGTCAACTTAGTAAAGCAGGCTTGGTGGTTAATCTGGGCAAGTGTGACTTTGTGCAAGCCACGGTGCAGTATCTGGGGTTTGTGGTTGGGTTAGGGCAGGTGAGCCCGCCCCAACAGAAGATACAGGCTATCGACTTGTTCCCCAGGCCGACCACCAAGTGGCAGATCAGAGATTTTTGGGCATGATTGGGTATTACCGCCGCTTTATAAGAGGTTATTCTACTGTGTTAGCTCCTTTGACAGATCTACTAGCTAAAGATAAAAAGTTCCGCTGGGCACCTGAGTGTGAGCAGGCGTTTCGAGTAGTTAAACACCTTTTATGCACTCACCCTATCCTCAGGGCCCCGGACTTTGAACAACCATTTCAGTTGGCGACTGATGCCAGCGGAGTAGGGGCTGGTGCCGTACTTTTGCAGACAGACGAGGAAGGTCTTGAGCATCCAGTCAGTTTCTTTTCAAAGAAATTTAATTCAGCACAGAAAAACTATTCGGTTGTTGAAAAGGAACTGCTGGCCATCGTGTTAGCGCTCAGACACTTTGAGGTCTATGTTCCTGCCTATGGGCCAGTCGTGATAGTGTATACCGACCACCACCCGCTTAAATTCCTCAATCAATTCCACAACCGGAATATGAGGCTGACCAGATGGTCGCTCATGTTGCAAGAGTACAACTTAGACATTCGCCATATTGCCAGTTGTGAGAATGTGATTGCGGACTGTTTGTCGCGGGTGGAGGATCCGGGGTAGGCTACCACAGTATGTTGGTATAGCCTCCTGTCTTGGCTCGCGGTGTATTTTTGCGCTGGTGCTTGTTGGCTCACGTGTGTAGCATCAGCGTAGGGTCGCAGAGCAGGAGTTGTTGGCTTTGATTAGAAGAAAGTTAGGCAATATCTATAGTAGCCTCCAAAAACAACATTAAAATAAAATATGAAAAAAATAAATAAAAACTCTTTCTTTTTGATAATTAATTTTAAGATAATATTGTAGCTGAGTACTGAGGGCAGATGATTTTCCCTCAGTAGGCTGTGCTTCTTAAAGCTCGCTCTGGGAGCACAATGTTATGAATTAATGTATTATGTTTGGGAAGGGTGATAAGATTTTTGTATATATAAAATGTTGTTGTTTTTTTGTTTTTTTGGAGACTGAGCTTGCATTCCATGAGTGGCAGAGTGGTTAGGAGTGGCAGATTCTAGCGACATTCTGCCTGTTCAGATATGGGCTCATGGTTGAGTGTCCCATATCTTGGGGGGGGGTGTGACGCCTCCCGGCGCTAGCAGAATGGTTGCGTGGGGCATTGCAGCTCGCTAGCGCTCGCCAGGATGGGGGGATGGGCTACAGTTGTCCTAGAATGATCTGCTTTATTTCGTTAGTGTCGTGTTGCCACAGACAGTCTAGAAGTGATCTTTGCTTTGGTCTGTGACCACGCCTTATATTTTATATTCACTATAATATAAATGTTGCTTGTGTGGGAAGCGAGCGAGAAAGGGTGAGGGAGTACACCTGGCAGCGGGGGAGCTGTGGCCTGGCTCGCTTGGGCGCTGACGGCGTTGGCGGCCGGGTGCTCAACTAGTCCCTGCCCATCGCGGCCGCATGGTTTTTTACCAAGCTCAGAGCTTGCCTGACACGCGTATCGTCTACATCCTTTGCAATTCTGTCCCCCATACTCGCCACTTTGCATCCTGTTTCTCTCTCTCGACTTCTCCTTTCTCATTCTCTAATCTTTATTAAACTCAACATCCCTTCTGGTTTCAGCATAGACGTTCACCGTCGGCCAGTCGTATTATACGCGAAGCTCTCAGATATTTCTATGTATTAGGCTTTAATGAGGTTTGGAGAGACGGACTTTTCCGTGTGTGTCCTCTCTCGGGAAGGTTGCAGACCGGTATATGTCTCCCTGGCAAGGTGTTGAGTGATTCTGCTTGGTTATCTAAAGCTAGACTAGGGGTAAGGTTACTGTGTCGTTGTCTCCGATGTGTGCAGTGTTGCTAAGCCCTGCACGACATCGACAGGTACTGTGGGAGCCTAAGTTGTCTTCAGGTGGGTTTACTTTGCGAGCACAGCGCTGTGGTGTGAGAGGGCCATAGCCTATCCCTCACAACATAGTGCTGCCTCTTTGTGTTGACTTCTGAGGGATCACCAGGATAGAACTAGGTACTAGAGACCTAGATTTATCAAGAGAGCATCCCCGTCATATAACGTAATCTTCATTATACCACCTTCGGACAATGTTAGGCTACGAGCCGCATGCTCACCCATTGTTGCCCTGCCTTGATACCCCAGCTAGACTTTAGTAACCGAGCAGACACTGGTTAGAGATAAGCCCCCATTATTATATGTATGCCACATTATTATTCACTGCACTTTTGAGCCGAGGTTGTTGTTGAGATGCACAACCCTAGTAGGCTGTTGCGTTGTGTCACGAAGCATTTCTTTAGTTGTCGAGCATTACTACCTTTGCGCAGTCTTTATTATTCGCCTGCCTATTATTACTATATGTCCTAGTATTTATTGTGACCCGTATTCTGCATTATAATTGTTCAAGATTCTTTACGAACATCTTCCCAGCATCAGACTTATTTCAGAAGTTTCCAGTTGATGTTGCAGGACTAGCATTGCACTTTCTTTAATACAGGAGTGCCAGTTATTTGAGTATCTACCGTAACGTTAATTAATCACGTTAACTATCTTTTCTTTGTGTAACCTAATCGAGTAATCTTTTACTGTTTGAGAATAGTCTGTTTCATCGAGCGTCAGCCTAGTGTGTGTGCACCAGTTACCGAGTCATAGGATACCTCGTTGTCCAGGCACGACTCAGGGCGGTTAATGGTGTTTTGTTTTCCAGTGTTTAAGGCAGGGGTTGGATCTAGTGTTACCGTTGTTGCATTTTGCCATTATCTAGTCCAATGTTGAAGAGCCCTGTGTCTTCGAGAACCTGGATCGTAACAATACCTTAAACACAGGCAAGAGATGAAATGCCGTCGCTACCTATTTTATATGTGTAATAAGTGAAGCAGGGCCCGTGATTGGCTATAAGAAGCGTGCGCCAAGTCAGCCAGTCTTCATATCTTGCTTACATTTTGGGTATAATCATTTATTTATCTCACTTGTGTTTACTGTATGATGTTTATTTTAGTAATGTGTTTAATGTGATATATCATGGCTCTTAAGATTCGGATAACACTGTAGATTGTTAAGTTATCATTACAATTATTAACACGTGTCTAGTATAATTAATAAATACAGAATAATAAAGAAAATAATAAAGTAGGTGTGCAGTTTTCAAATTACCCCAAAAAAAATCTCTTAGGTAAAATCGGTTTATATATAGTATATACAGTATA
>JBAKBP010008251.1:0-92824 GCA_037953745.1 Lithodes maja
CCGTAATGAATAAATACACCATTTGAGGAGGAATACTTTACTGACAACGTTTCACAGATAGCTTCTTCAAGTAACTAAGCTATCTGCGATACGTCAATAAAGTATTCCTCCTCAAAAGGTGTTTTTATTCATTCTGTCAACTTTTCGGAGTTCAATTAAACATAATACCGTAATTTTAAAAGTCTACAGTTATTTTTAGGACATATACCGGGAGCGTTAAGGGTAAGGAATTCAAGCCATACTCTTCAAACTCCCTAGTAAGTCTTGCATGACCAAGATGCCGATTTGTTCATCGAAAATTAAGAGGTTTAATCCTGGTTTAACCCCTTATGGGCGGGCCTTTTGGCTTAAATTGACCTTTATTCCCTGCACATTTTCATGCATAAGCAAGAGCAGAACGTAATACAATGATATATTCGTGAAAGTACAGTAATAGAGCTTTCCGGTGGCACCTGAATCATCTCTGTACGACATCTGGTTTTCTTGGAACGATATTAAATAGTTCGGCCAAAATCGCTAAAAAATTAGCGGTTTTGAGCAGTTTTCGCTATGTATAACGCTGTAATGGTGCAAGAGAAGAATGTCTCGCACACCAGTGCGTGCCCAGACTTGGGCTCCGGACTAAGCCCTCCCGCGCTGCCTGCAACAGCTTGCCTCGCTCCAAGGCTACATAATACGCGGATTTCGGTGCCCGTCAGGTGACGGTCGCCGCACCAAAGGCGTTAAAACGTGCTCGGTGGAATGTTGCCTTCGAGTTAACAATGTTTAATTATGTATCCATTATAATACAGTAGGTAACGAATGTAGGATGTCTCTCATTAATGTGCCAGATATACAATACGGTATACCTACGTATTACATTGTACTGTACACTCGTCTTGGACATAAATAGTGGCCTTAAGTTTTCGAAGCTATCTCAGACCGATTTGTGTCTTCCTGTTAATTCTATACCATTAATTAGTATATGCATTTCGTGAGTTGACTTAAGCAGCTCGAGGATTAAAAAAGGCTATGATGTACTATGTCAATAGCATAAATCGTGACACATTCATTTTAATCAGTATCGAACGTAAACACAATAATATAATGCATTAATATAACCCAGATGCTTCAGAACTTGGCTTTAAAGGTTCAAAGATTCCAATTGGCGTAACCTTATAATAGCTGAGAACTGTACAGTACCTAGCCTGTTCGATATGCAAGTGAAATAAACCAACCGATGAAATCTTATTGAAGATCGATGTGCCTGCCAGTCAGTGGAGTTGGTTTGGCATTACAACTACTACGACGTCTTCTCCTTATTACTTTACCACCTGCTCCTCCACTTTCCTAACATCATCATTTCCACTGTGGCGCTTCTTCCTCCTCTTCCTCTTCTACATTCCCATCATCATCATGATCACTGTTTCTGACCACCTCCTCATCCTCGTCATCATTGATGTTGCTTCTTCTTCTTCTTCTTCTTCTTCCACCCAATCTCTTCTTTCTTTGTGGCCTCCTATAACTCCCCGCCCCCCCCCCCCCCCCCCCCTCAAGATAAATGTGTGTGCCAAGCTAGTGGAGTTGGTCTCACACGCGAGCTACAGTTGCCATCAAGTCTCACTGTCACACACCTACGTTTCTATACACTTTGTTTACCTTTTATTCGTGTAAATTGGCAAGCAAAATAATAGACGGCTTTATATAGTATTACATAGGTTACATTCCATTTTATAAGTCTTCCATTGAACACTACTATATGGGTAAAATAGTGTAAGTAATAGTATATCTGTACCAGGTGGACGTAAAGGCAATTGTACCATGAACTTGGCGATTATAAGACATTTCGCCCCCATTCCTTTGTCAACATTAAGACTTTCCGTTGTCATTTAGGTGTCGATTTTTTCTGGCGAGCGAAAGCGAGCCTGTAATTTAATACATTTTTCTATCAAAAAATGTACACACTTATCTTGAAAGAGGGTCTTGGGGGTGTTGTTTTTTAAGGTTGATGGAGGTCTAGGAAGGAAACTTTAAAAATGAGGACATCAGTACTTGAGGTGATAGTTCTACCATGTGGGAAGAGTCGTACATTAAATAGGTGTAGACATTTACAGACCACTGAGTCCGGCCCTCCCTCAGTGACAAGAACCTGTGGGTCACAATTTCTGGATTTGACATCATGAATAGAAAAAGCATGGATACTGGACCGTATTTGTGAATCCATAAGCGTATTGAATCTATGATTACTTATGTGTACTACATCTGTAATTATGACTGTGTTGTATTTGTGATTGTGAACTGCACACCCGGCACTTTAGTGATTCTTGGTTGATTATGGGGTCAGGCGTGGAATATTGACTCCATCGGGAAATATAAGGTAGGGTAGAAAAGTAACACAGACATGCCAAACAGTTCGTCCATGGAATATTTTGCTACATTAATAAAACACTAATATCCCTCTCAAGCGTCTCAAGTCCACTTTAGAAAACATTAAGGTGAGTAGAAACCTGTGTGAATACAATAACTATATGGCACGGTACTCTGTTCATTAAGATTGAGCGAAACATATTACCCGATTTCCAGAGGTATTGTCGATTTATAAAGACAAAGGATTATAATATATATATATATATATATATATATATATATATATATATATATTTTGTTACGCATCTTGATCCTCAAGTGGTTAACTTGATGAATCTAGATAGCACAGAGATATATATTAAGGTATCAGTCAGCTGAAGGCAAAACAAAAGTAAAATCTAATAAAATTATTTCCTGTTGTTGCTTCCTTTCCTTTTGGATCTTAGGACTTGGTATCCTTTATTGACTGATACTCTTTAATTATGGAAAAATACTGAAACTAATTAAAGTCATGTAGTATTTATAAATAATTATTATTTAACCGAAGCTTAGTAGGCTATGGTAATGAACCGAATAAGTTATATCTAAAGAAGGACTATTAATTATATATCAAGTCTTGAAAGATAAATATTAAGGTAACAATATTTCTGTCTCTTACCCTTTTTGAAATGAATAGATAGTTTTCTTATATCATGTCCTTTTATTTATATTTAATGTAGTTATTATTCTTGGTTCTTGTCTACGTTAATAGTATTATATTATTATTATCAGGATTAATATCAAAGTCACATACAAAGTTAGATATATATTTAATAATTAGATAAATGTATTTCTTAACCCCGTAACATTGAGGTTTGATTATGAGTAAATTAAGTTACAGGATCGCTTCATAGATTCGATTCAGGTCTCACTCAAATAATATGAAAAGCAAAAATAATATTTTGAAGCTAAAAGAATTGTCTTCAGCTTAGGAAATCACTAGAAGTAACATTAAAACAGCCATGTTAGTCTAAGGCGATATTACTAATATGAGACAATAGTATCACCGTTCTTGTTCTTACCAGCAATGTAAGCTTAATTAAAAGAAAATGAAAGAACTCGTAAGTATTAATATAAAACAATAGTGTTACTTTTATCATAACCCAATTACTTAAAGAGTTGCTTTAGTCCACAAGTCAGTCAACTAAAATAGTTAAGTACATAATAGTAGCGTTAACGTTAATTCCCAATCACATATCTCACTAACCAACATAACGTAAGTGTTTACACCGAACACACTTAACACACACTTATATAATCTGACTGACAGTCACAATCCCATTATAATACTTCACCCCGTCTTCCTCCAGCTGCAAGTTCACCTTCCCAACTCCAAATGAGACTGATTTGAATGCCCACTACTCGGGTCTTATATACTATGCAATGATGGTGTAGGAACGAATCAGGAGGTGGGGGATGGTGCGCGCCCCAATCACAGCTCCTCTAGTTGCGTAACAGGTGCGTGGTCCAATGGCGTTGATTGGCGTCGATCATCGTCATAGCGTCGGGTCATCAAAGTAGTTTGCAGGGTCCCCATATGATGCACGCAGGTGTGAAGGCTTGTTTGCTGGTATGCAGACGAGCTGGTTTCCCACTCGCTGGTCTGCTTCGCCGCCTGGGTAATTCGTCACTCCTTCAACTCTTAATTCTAACTCTTAAATAAACATACAGGGCTCCGTATGTCAGACCTCCCCCCTAGAAAAGAATTTAAGGAGTATAGTACATAATATTAAACATAATACATAAATAGATTCACCACCAGATTGGCAACAGCAAGATTATAATGAGGATATAATAAGGATATCACCCAAAGTAGGCAACGTCTCCAGGTACCACATCGGAACGTAGCTGGAGCGTTAATCGAACTGCAAGGCATTATCTCACAGCTGAAGGCTTGAAAGCGCACTACTAAAGCATGATATTTACCTCGCTACAAGGGAGAGCTAATTGCCAAAATCCCCTCATTAAGGTAATCTTACTGCTGTATGAGGCTAACCTGGTAAATGCAATCTTCAATAGATACGTGATAGGCAATCGGCTAGCACGTTCTGGACCCCCTTAATATGTTTAACATCCAGGGAGTATTCCTGCAGCAACAAACTCCACCTGGTCAGTCGTTGGTTTTTATTTTGGAACTTATGCAAAAATTTTAAGGGGTGATGGTCAGTATACACAGTGATGGCACCAGAGGCAGATTGCACATAGACAGCAAAGTATTGAAGGGATAAAATTAATGCTAACAGCTCCTTCTCAATGACTGAATAGTTACGTTGAGCAGAATTTAATTTTTTACTAAAATAGCACACAGGATGCAATACTTCACAGTCGTCTTCCTGTAGCAATACTGCACCAACCCCGGTATTGCTCGCATCCACTTCTAGGGAAAGAGATATGTTAAAATCAGGAGCTCGGAGTACAGGATAATTTGATAAAATATATTTGGTAGCATTAAAGGCCTCCTCACATTCGGAGGACCACTCAAACTTCACATCCTTACGGAGAAGATCTGTCAGGGGAGCTGTTAACCTAGAAAAGTTTAAGATGAAATGCCTATAATAACCAATCATTCCTAGGTACCTTTGGATATGTTTCTTAGTGCTAGGAGTTGGGAATTCTAGAATAGACTCTACCTTTGCTTGAGGAGGTGCAACCTGCCCCTGACCTACCGTATATCCTAGATACTGGACCGTACTCTTTACAAAGGTGCATTTCTTAAGATTAACCACCAGATTGGCATCAGCAAGATATAAGAACAGCAATCTAAGTTGGTAAAGATGCTTCTCCCATGACTGTGAAAAGATAAGAATATCATCGATGTAGACAACGCATCCAGGTACCCCTTCAGTCACCAAATTCATGAGGCGCTGGAATGTAGCTGGAGCGTTTTTCAAGCCGTAGGGCATTACGTTACAGCAGAAGGCTTGATTGTTGACTACAAAGCATGATATTTCCCTCGCTCTAGGGGTGAGAGCTACTTGCCAATATCCCTTCATTAAGTCAATCTTGCTGATATAGGTGGCTGTACCAATCTGGTCAATGCAGTCGTCGATCCGTGGCAGTGGGTAGGCATCGTTCTTTGTGACAGCATTAACTTGCCTATAGTCCATACATAACCTATGGCTCCCGTCTAGCTTTGGCACAAGTATGACCGGACTACTCCACTGGCTTAAGGCCCTTGTGATCAGCTCGTTTGACGACATGAAGTCAAGCTTGACCTGCAGTATACTCCTGCGTTGTGGTGAGACACGGTAGGGGGATAGTTTAATGGGAGTTGCATCCCCTACGTCGATGTCGTGCACGGCCAAAGAAGTGAGCCCTGGAGTATCACGGAACACACTGGGAGACTGAGATAAAACAGAGATTAGTTGGTTCGATTGATCAGAGGGAAGATGACATAGTTTAGATGGTAATTCCCCCCAAGCTACTGAGTTATACTTAAAGTTGGATAGGCTACATGACAAGTCAAAGTCTGCATGGATACCTTCAGGCTCTGGAACAGTCTGTTGCGGGTCAGTAAGAGAACTGAAGACTTCGTCCGCACCAGGCTGTCCACAAGTCCTGACATTCACTGCCACAGTGGGAGAATCTGGAGGAGAGGAATCAGGGGACCTATGGTAGGGTTTAAACATATTTATATGGAATACTTGCGTGGGCTTTCTCCTGTCTGGGGTAGTTACTAGATAATCGGTAATGCTAACCCTCTGAATGATCTTATATGGGCCCCTGAACTTGGCGGATAAAGGATGCCAAAAAGGGGGAGCAGGACCAAAACCTCATCACCAGGCTGAAACTCCCTCTCCCAGGCTTTTCTGTCATACCAGTTCTTCATGGAGCTTTTAGCCACTGTCAAGTTTTGAGCTGCAAACTCACATGAGGATCTCAGCCGGGTTTTGAAATCTGAAACATACTTGAGGAGGTTTTGGTTCCCCTCCTGGCCAACTAGGCTATCCTGCAATAGTTGCAAAGGACCTCTTACCTGGTGACCGAAAATTTGCTCATTAGGGGAAAAACCCAGGGATTCAGTTGGAACCTCACGAGTAGCAAATAAAAGAAAAGGTACCGGTACCCCCTTATCCCACTCAACTCCGGTCTCTGTACAATATTTACGCAACATGGCATGATACCGTTCGAGAACCCCTTGACTCTCTGGGTGGTAGGTGCTCGACTTAACATGCTCGATACCCAACTCCTTCAGGGACTGCTGGAAAATGTTAGAGGTAAAATTAGTTCCTTGATCACTTTGCACCTCATGGGGGAAACCCATTCTGGTGAAGAATTTGATCAGTTCCTTGATGACAGTTGGAGCAGAGGTAGTTCTTAAGGGTATAGCCTCTGGGTAGCGAGTTGCCATGTCCATAATCGTTAATAAATAATTGTTACCGTACCTTGGGAAGTCTTAGGCAATGGGCCTACAATGTCCACTACCACCCGAGTAAAAGGATTCTCGAAGACGGGCAAGGGCACCAGAGGATGTACAGGCACCTTCTGATTGGGTTTTCCTGTCATCTGGCAAGTGTGACACACTCTACAAAACTCCACTACATCTGCACTCATTCCTGGCCAGTGAAAGTGGACTCTGATTCTGTCTAGAGTTTTTCTCACACCTAGGTGTCCTGCCAATGGTATACAATGTGCCATTTCCAAGATATCTCTACGACAAGGTTTGGGGACTACTACTTGATGGACGTCCCAGGCCCCGTCATCGATTGGTCTGTGTGGCTGTCTCCATCTACGCCACAATACTCCTCCTTTGAGGTAGAAACATTCACCACCCTCCTTCTCACATTCCTCTTCACTCACGGCCCTGGCAGCTAACTCCTTGCATTCTCTATCATCTCTCTGTAGCTCTACCAGGCCACTAGGACAATTTGGAGGGGTTTCATGGTCATCGTTAGGGTCAAGATGAGCCATAAAGGTGTCAGATAAATCCACCTCAGTCACATCATCAGGCACAGTTGGAGCGTCATTCACACTCTCATCATCCCTTTCATCAACTCTTACATTCGGTAAATTTCTGTCTGAGGGAACTGCTACTTGAGACATTGAACGTGTGACAGCACACACAGGGAAAACTGTTGGCATCTCCTTTTCGAGCTCACCGGTTAGTGGCTCGTTAACAGCGGAAAGTGACAAAATGGGGTCTGGTCGGACCTTCTCACCTGCTACATCATTCCCCAAAAGGAGTGTTACCCCGGGCACAGGGATATCTTGGGACCTACACACAGCTATGGTGGCCTCACCCTGTAGTAACTCACATTCAATTTCGCCTTTTACCAAGTATGCATAAAATTGGCCTCCAGCACCTCTCATTATAACTGGTTCACCAGGTGAGTGTAAGGATTCACCATGAGGGTGCTAGTAGAACCTGTGTCTCTCAGAATTTTTACCTCATGCATACAACCATTTAATCTCATGTTGCCAGATGAAATAAAGGGACGGTAACTGTCCTGCACTGATGGTGAAATTAGTATTGGCTTAATCCTAGTGGGTTGCACCACACATGCTACTACACCCCTGTCTAGATGGTTTACGTTAGCTGCTAGGTACTCCTTCTGTCGGGAGTTCTGAATTAAGGGAACTTTTGGTGCTAGGTACTCCTTCTGTCGGGAATCCTGCATTAAAGGCACATATGGAGTTTGAGATACGGCGGCAACTGTCTGGCCCCGATCTCTCGGTTTTCTCCTTGGCCCAGCACTGATAATCTAGGTGGCCTCTCTTGCCACAAAAAATACATACTTTAGGGGATACGGGAACGTTCCCTCTTTGAGCATTACTATTACTTTGGGCCCCACCTCTGTTACCATTGCCCTGAGTCGCATTTTTAGTTGGGGGAACATTTCTATTTTGGCTAGCTGGGGAAGACGTTACAGGCTTGTGACTGGGTCTGTCAGATTTGTGATTGGGATACTTAGAATTAGAACTAGAATTATCGTAGGGGTTCTTTCCACGAAATTTGTTGTTGAGCACGTATGTGTCAGCCATGTCAGCGGCGTCGGCAAGACAATCTACCTTTTTCCCCCTTAAATGATAGGCTGCAGAAGAATCAATTTTCCATAGGAAATTTTCTAACAGGACCAACTCCTTCAGATCGTTGTAGCTTGTGACTTTCTTACTCTTGACCCAATGATTGAAAGTTTTAGTCATGGTCCTGGCAAATACCTTATGAGTTTCTTCTACTTTCTTCTGGTTTTTACAGAAAGATTGCCTGTAAGCCTCAGGCTGTAATTAATAGGTTTTTAGGATAGCTTCTTTGAGATTATCATAATCCTGCCTAACCTCTGCTACTTCTGACAAATACGTGGCTCGAGCCTGCCCTGTCAAAACGGTTTGTAACATAAAAGGCCATTGATCTCTTGTCCACCTCATACCTCCAGCAACTTCCTCAAACAAAACAAAGAAATCCTGCACATTATCCTCAGTGAAAGGTGGAATGACACTGGTCATAGTCAATCCCAGAGGGAGAGCAATTAAGGGAGAATTTGTATTGACATTTAGTTGAGCTATTTGATATTGATATTGATATTGTTCGGTCGTTGCTCTGGCTTGTTCGACTTTTATTCTGGCTAGTTCGGTATTTGCTCTGGTTTGTTCTAGTTCGAATAATTGATCAACGGTAAAACCAGGTGGCAATTGTTCATCAAGTTGGCTAGGTTTACTCGGGATCCCACCAACTGCTCCGTCACCCTCCCCGCCTTCTACAGGGAACAGGTGGGTTTTTATGGTCTGAGCCACCTCTACTTTGGACATGCTTGAGACAGTTAACTGGAGATGCGAGGCAAGCACTTTCAGTTCGGATTTTGACAGACGGTCAATATCAGGGGCTGTGGGGTCTGATTCTATGAAAACTCGAGCATCTTCGTCATTAATTAGATCAGGCATGATTAATATTTGAATTTTAAGTAATGAAACTGAGTGAAACTGTATGAAACGGATCCTGGCGAGGTCGCCACTCTTCTGTTACGTATCTTGATCCTCAAGTGGTTAACTTGATGAATCTAGATAGCACAGAGATATATATTAAGGTATCAGTCAGCTGAAGGCAAAACAAAAGTAAAATCTAATAAAATTATTTCCTGTTGTTGCTTCCTTTCCTTTTGGATCTTAGGATTTGGTATCCTTTATTGACTGATACTCTTTAATTATGGAAAAATACTGAAACTAATTAAAGTCATGTAGTATTTATAAAGAATTATTATTTAACCGAAGCTTAGTAGGCTATGATTATGAACCGAATAAGTTACCGGTATAGCTAAAGAAGGACTATTAATTATATATCAAGTCTTGAAAGATAAATATTAAGGTAAGAATATTTCTGTCTCTTACCCTTTTTGAAATGAATAGATAGTTTTCTTATATCATGTCCTTTTATTTATATTTAATTAATGTAGTTATTATTCTTGGTTCTTGTCTACGTTAATAGTATTATATTATTATTATCAGGATTAATATCAAAGTCACAAAAAAGTTAGATATATATTTAATAATTAGATAAATGTATTTCTTAACCACGTAACATTGAGGTTTGATTATGAGTAAATTAAGTTACAGGATCGCTTCATAGATTCGACTCAAATAATATGAAAAGCAAAAATAATATTTTGAAGCTAAAAGAATTGTCTTCAGCTTAGGAAATCACTAGAAGTAACATTAAAACAGCCATGTTAGTCTAAGGCGATATTACTAATATGAGACAATAGTATCACCGTTCTTGTTCTTACCAGCAATGTAAGCTTAATTAAAAGAAAATGAAAGAACTCGTAAGTATTAATATAAAACAATAGTATTACTTTTATCATAACCCAATTACTTAAAGAGTTGCTTTAGTCCACAAGTCAGTCAACTAAAATAGTTAAGTACATAATAGTAGCGTTAACGTTAATTCCCAATCACATATCTCACTAACCAACATAACGTAAGTGTTTACACCGAACACACTTAACACACACTTATATAATCTGACTGATAGTCACAATCCCATTATAATACTTCACCCCGTCTTCCTCCAGCTGCAAGTTCACCTTCCCAACTCCAAATGAGACTGATTTGAATGCCCACTACTCGGGTCTTATATACTATGCAATGATGGTGTAGGAACGAATCAGGAGGCGGGGGATGGTGCGCGCCCCAATCACAGCTCCTCTAGTTGCGTAACAGGTGCGTGGTCCAATGGCGTTGATTGGCGTCGATCATCGTCATAGCGTCGGGTCATCGAAGTAGTTTGCAGGGTCCCCATATGACGCACGCAGGTGTGAAGGCTTGTTTGCTGGTATGCAGACGAGCTGGTTTCCCACTCGCTGGTTCGCTTGCTGGTCTGCTTCGCCCCCTGGGTAATTCGGCACTCCTTCAACTCTTAATTCTAACTCTTAAATAAACATACAGGGCTCCGTATGTCAGAATATATATATATATATGTATAACACATTTCACGTGTCCTATTAATTACTGCTATATTCCGTTACTTAGTTCATGTACTAAGTCATCATTCGAGGGGACAAAGTAAATTTGTTCACCTACTTGTAGTGAACAGAATAGTTGTTATCACTTGAGCGCTGTTTATTTAAATTCTATTGTCACACTGGTCGGGCAGCTTGAGGCAAATATTTATAAGTGAATGTCACATAAATTTATCCATCTTAAGTAGTATGATTTGTTTTAAATGTAGCCGGAAAAGTATTGACCATTGAACAATTAGGACACAAGTTCTCGTGTGATACCCGCTTACAGCCAATTTTGATGGGAACAGCCGGCAATATTTCAAAAAATTTCAACTGCGACAGATACATTTTAACCCCTTCTGTACCGGCAACGTATTTGTCATTCTATGCTAGCTATACCTTGACGATTATGTGCAGTTTAAGAAGGATCTGTGGTAGTAAAAGGCTTAAGTGAGATAGTTCGAAGCTTGTCAATTGCTTACGGCCCTTTTTAAACTGCTTAAAATAGTCTTAATAGTAGCCATAATATAGTAAAAGAACGGCGCCGGTATAGAAGGGGTGAATCATGCTTTTGTAGCTAAACATACACATAGAACTGGGAAGCGTAAGAGCAGAATTTAGAAAAAAACAATGAATAGGTGAATGGTGCATAGTTTGCTTGCCTTACTGTTAGCGTTGTGCATTTTATTAGTTAGTTTATTAGGACTATGGCCGGTAATCCGTACTCCTACACAAACTCCATCATTGTCGGCGGTAATTACTATAGTTTAAACGTATTCCGAGGCACTCAGTATTTATTGTATTTATTATGCTAGTTTTTGTAATTGCAATGAGAGTACTGCAACATTGTTCCCAGTACTTCGTCTTGAAATTACAATAATTAGTGTTTCATATTAATTTACAGTATGGAAGTGAAGAAGTCCTTGCATGACAGTGTGGGAATCCCGACACTAACTTACGGAAGGAAGCATGGACGTTCGGGAAGAGACTCAGACCAAGAGTGAGAGCGGTGGAAATGCGTTACTTGAGAAGTGCGTGCGGAGTTACATGGAGAGATAGACAGACGAATGAGGAAGTAAGAAGAAGGTGTGGTGTGGAGATAGATGTGCTGGAAAGTTTGAAAAGGAACAACTTGAGACAATTCGGCCATATGGAACGTATGGAAAGTGAGAGAATGACTAAGAGGGTGTACGAGAGCGAGGTGGAAGGACAGAGAGGGAGAGGTGAACCGAAGGAGAGGTGGAAGGATGGAGTGAGGAAGTATATGGATGAAGGCAGTGCTGGTTGGGAGGAGGGGCGTCGACTGACTGGGGACAGAGGTGCATGGAGGCGGTTCGTTTGTGGGATCACGGCGTCAGGCAATAGATAGATAGATAGATTAGTTTACGGTACCAGGAATACGTCATAATGTTAGTAATTACTGGCGACAATCACGGGTTTAACTAGGAATAAGGGTCAAGTGTAAACGCAAACATGTTACGCATAAATAATTAACAAAGAATTAACAGAGTATAAAATATTCTACAATGCTTTAGCGGCGTAGTTACTCATAATCTTCGGTCCAATTTACATATATACAGTATATGTTGAGACAAATATTCTGCATTTTATATAAGCTGCAAGCTATTTATTTAACTCACTGCCAATAACAATACAATAACTACGGCAGAACAATCTCCGACAAGAACTATTGTGCATGTAGGGATATATATATATATATATATATATATATATATATATATATATCTATCTATCTATCTATCTATTGCCTGATGCCGTGATCCCCGAAGGGGTAGCCACGAACGAACCGCCCCCATGCACCTCTGTCCCCAGTCAGTCGACGCCCCTCCCCCCAACCAGCACCGCCTTCGTTCATGTAGTTCCTCACTCCATCCTTCCACCTCATATTCGGTCTACCTCTCCCCCTCTGTCCCTCCACCTCGCTCTCGTACACCCTCTTAGTCATTCTCTCGCTTTCCATACGTTCCATATGGCCGAACCATCTCAAGTTGTTCCTTTTCACACTTTTCAGCACATCTACCTCCACACCACACCTCCTTCTTACTTCCTCATTAGTCTGTCTATCCCTCCATGTAACTCCGCACGCACTCCTTAAGTAATTCATTTCCACTGCTCTCACTCTTGGTCTGAGTCTCTCAACCAACGTCCATGCTTCGCTTCCGTAAGTCAGTGTCGGGATTACCACACTGTCATGCAAGGACTTCTTCACTTCCATACTGACCACCCTATTTCTTGTTACTGCTTTTAGCGTTCCTACAACCCTCTTCCCCTGTTGTATCCTCTCCCGCACCTCTTCATCCATAGTCCCATCTTTACTCAACACACTGCCCAGATACTTAAAAGAGTTGACGATCTCCATAGCCTGACCGTTCAGCTTCACCTCACACTCTGTGACTTCACCCCTTTCGAAGACCATAACCTTGCTCTTCCCCGTATTTACCTTCAAATTCCGTTTTTCGCACACTGTTCCAAACTCATTTACCAGACCCTGCAACTCCCATTCATTATCACTCATCAGAACTGTATCATCCGCAAACAGCAGTATAGGTAGCTTCCACTCAATTCCCTCCCTTTTCAGCGATACACCAACATCCACTGCTCTTGATAGTATTTCTTTCATAACTCCATCCATATATACAGTAAACAACCACGGGGACATCACACACCCCTGTTTCAAACCAACATTCAGGTCAAAGAACTCGCTCTGCTCACTCTCCACACGTATATATATATATATATATATATATATATATATATATATATATTGTGACGCACCCAGTGCGTGGCAACGCAACCTGATTGTACTCCTTGGTACTCCACTGTACCGCCCGTACCACTGTACCGTGCTGGCTACCGTCAGCAGCTATGTATATTGAGTGTGACAACTTATAACTATGTTCTTTGTATGTCTGCAAAGGTCTCGTCATGTGCTAACCAGTGGTGGGTTTTGTTTTAAGCCATGTCGAGACCTTCCATTTAATATGTAGTATCAATAGAGAAGTTGATAGATAAGACAATGGGAGTTCAGAGAGAGAGAGTGAGTTAGTCTTCAGAGCGAGAGGGTAGCAACGCGCCACGCTGCCGGGGGGGTGGTTGCCAGACGTATGGACTGGTTGGCAGCCTTGCGCTTATAGCTGGGCGCGACAGGGTTGGTAGTCCATTGCCGCCTGCCTATGCTGCCTGGGCTGCCCATGTTGTCGTACAGCACATTGCTTGGAGGCTCGCTGTGTGCTCCATGATCAGGTTGCCTAGAACCTTTGAGATTCTAACATCCCTTGCCCTCTCTCCCAATTTCTCACGGTTGCACTCTTTCTCTCTGACGACATTACTCTCATTTCATTCTTCTCTCTATTTAAATGCATAACCTTCCCTTGAGGTCCTAAAGGAGTTTCAGCACTCACCTCTCGTATTACTCTTAGGACAAGCATATATTTACATGTATTAGATTTAAGGGGTTAATGTGAACAGCGATCTTCTTGATGAGGATAGTTGGTGAACGTTCTACATGTTCACGAGTTATATGCCCCGCTCATCATCCAATTTGTGACTAGACTGGTGCCATGTGTAAGAGCCCGACCATGCCCAGGAGTTGTCTGTAGAGGGGCGAGGACTTAGCCTTGATTTGCATACCGAGCCAGGAGCGAGTGTAGTACCAGAGACTACAGCTCGCTCGTAGTGCCGGTATAGTAGAGTAACGTAATTTATCTGTCCTTGTGTTCTCTACAGTCTTTTCCTGGGTTCTCGCTTTCGGTGCTGGGACTCGTTGTTCCTGTGACTTGGCCTGCTAGCTAGAACACATGGGGATGATGAGTGGGATATATCTTTATTTTACTATGCATTGCAGCTCTCTTTAAGTTTATGTATGTAACACTTTACAATACACATTACTCACACACAAGACAACACTATTAATACTTTCATGTATCAATTAACTGCACTGTCGTTTTGCTGCTGTGTCCGGAGTTCTATTGCGTAGGGCGCATACGGACTCAGAGGGGAGACAGAGTGAGAGAAGCGAAGTAGCCTATGCGGTAGTAGGCTACCGGCGCAGTACTGTTGCCTGCAACCTTTTAGTTATTCCAAGTATAGATTCATTATTATAATAAGTGACTACTATTTATGTTCCTTCCATGTGTATTATTAGGTATCTACTGGATCATGAACATCTTGTATGCTACATGCTAGTGCATGTTAGTAGGGGACAGTTATTCTAGTGCGCGCGCTTTCAAGTAGGCGTGTACATTTGTCATTTAGCATTTCACTGTCATACCTTTAGCCTGCTTCTATTCTACATTATTAGAGGCTTAATATTAACGTAGTTTCTTGAGTATTGCATTTCTTTAGTAATAACGTAACCTATAAATGTCTGAGGGAGTTTAGCCTCATAGCCTACCCCTGTTGTACACTTTCGCCGAGTTAAGGTACCTCGTTACCATAGACGATAACTCTGTAGGGCGTTGGTGCTTTTGTTGTCTGGAGCATATAGTATTTGGGACTGGAATCGAGCGTGTCGTTGTCACATAAGCCATTTCTGTCCTACGATCAAGAATCCCGAATATGTATTGCCGATCCAGCCGTAACAAAATGGCGACCTTGCACAAGATTCAGTAGTATCCTATCACATGTTTTTTGGAGAACTATTCTATGCTACCTAGTAGAGCTGGCTAGAATTTTCTTGCATATTGGAGGAATTTTTATTGTGTCATTATTGTATTGGTGGACTTGCAGATTGTTTCGTTGGGGGTGTCTAGAGTAGAGTCATTCAAGCATCTTTAACATTTTGTGAGTCGAGACTGCAATTAGTAATAAGCACTTCTTTTTTTTTATGAACAGCAATTGTATAACCAGCACTATGTCTAATGACTCATCATTTACGGGGGAGGATAACACGGTACCGCCTAGTGACCAGCAAGTACAACAGATATTTAGGGAGGGGAGTGTTATAAGTGGAGAGAGGGATGCCCGGGCATTTTTGCAGACACCTTTGACAGAACAGCGCCTGCAGGCTATTGATTGTTACGGTCTTCGCTGTTTAGCCACGGTTTTGGGGCGGGACTGTCCTGACAGTTGGCCCAAGAAGAATTTGGTGGCATGTTTGTTGGGTGATGGCGATGGGGCGGTGGGTGGAGTGGGGTCTTGGGGGGTTCCCTCCAAGCCTCCATTCCACTCTACCCCTGAGCTGGGCCCTCAGCCAGCGATTCTTAGCACGATGCAGCAGGAGGGTTCTCAATGGCAAGCTGGCTTACCCGTAAACACGTCTCGGTGTGGATCCCCCATTTTGTGCTCTCCCCCCCCCAGGCCTGTCTCCTGAGATGTTATTTCAGCTAGAACTAGCTAAGCTTAAGTTGCAAGAGAGTCAACAGGCTAGTATAGAACGGATTAAGCTGCAGGAGACTCAGATACAACAGGCTAGTATAGAACGGATTAAGCTGCAGGAGACTCAGATACAACAGGCTAGTATAGAACGCATAGAGGTTGCTAGAATCCAAGCCAATCAGGATGCAACCAGGTACCAGGCTGAAATGGATGTCGAGAAGTCTAGAGTAGAGACCACGGGGCGTCATCTCGGTGGTGGGCACCGGGTTACAGACTCACTTTCGCATTTAATTAAGTTAGTACCCGCATTTGATGAGACAGCAGTGACTGAGTTTTTTGCTCGTTTCGAAAAGAAGTGTCGTGAGTATGACTGGCCGGAGGTTAAATGGGCAGCATTAGTTTCATCACGTCTAGTGGGTAAGGGGTTGAAAGCCTACGATGCACTGTCACTGGACGAGAGTATCGTGTATGGACTGGTGAAGGAGGCTGTGCTCCGGGCCTACGAACTGCAACCCGAAACTTATAGATTGAAGTTCCGTGGCGTGAATAAGAAGAGCGACGTCAGTTTTATGGAGCACGCACGGGACTTAACAGATGCATGTAATAACTGGTTTCGGTCCGAGCACGCAGAGTCGGCTGAGGAAATTAAGCAACTTTTCTATCTGGAACAGTTTTACAAATGTACTGGAACCGATCTAACGCTGAACATTAAGGAAAAATGTCCCAAGACAGTAAAGGAGGCTGCCAAGATGGCAGACCTCAGATTATCATTGATTCGTGGTTGCGGTGCCGCTCAGAGGGCTGAGTCAGGGCAGAAGGGGCGCTATACCCCACCCACCAGAGTTTTCGATAATAACAAATCCTATGACACACATAACCACACTAAAAGCATTGCACCTAATAACACCTACAAACACAAGCCTCTCCCGTTTACTAAAGGTCAGGCCCCTTCTTCGCCCGCACAAGGGAAGAAGCCCATTGGGGATGTGAAATGTTACAAATGTCAGAAGCTAGGCCATTATTCACGTGAGTGCCCTAGTAACACTCCCGCTAAGCCGGTGTCATTGGTTCACAGTATCGGTGTGTCTCTGAAGGCTGCAGCAACTGCCCGGGGTAGGTTGTCAGCAGCTGAGGCACACGCGGTAAAGAAGCGTACGGAAGGCTCGACACCTGTCCGGGACACTTTCTGTAACCATCGGGGACACGGGTTTGTGAGCTGGGGGAGTGAACTACGGAGGGTTGACTTGCTGAGGGATACGGGGGCTTCGCAAACTTTGTTGAGGAACTTCACAGGGAAACCGATAAATGCGGCCAGAGTTGTTGTGGTGCAGGGTATAAATGCTACGAGGTCATACCCACTTGTGAGGTTGGAGTTGAGAGTGGGAGAGGTGTGCAGGGAGCTGGATGTAGGGATCGTTGAGTGTTTGCCAGTTGAGGGCGTCGACCTTCTTCTCGGCAACGACTTTGCGGTGCCCACTTCCGGGACTCCACCCTTAGTCGTTGCCGAGAGGGCGGCCGACGTGGATGGTGAGAATCGGGAATGGGTTGGGAGGTGCCAACAGGATGAGATGGCCTGTGTGGTAACCCGATCTCGCTCTGCGGCTCCTGCACAGCCTAGCACTCAACCTCGGGGACAATGGAGGAAGGATCAGGAGAAGGTTGCTAAGGGCAGGAAAAGGGACATTGATTCTGCTGCACTTCTCGGTGATTCGGTACTTGGACCTATAATAAACACGGGAGTTGACTCTGGCCCAGATATGGTGTGTAACAAGGCAGAGTTGGGTAAGACTTCGCGTGAGGCAAGAGCTGTAGCGAGAGCCACTAAGGCAGTAGAGCCTACTAGCCGGGGTAATGTCTTATTACAAAACCATCTTGATGCATTGACGCCCAGGGACATTAGTGAGCAGCAGCTGCAAGACGCTAGCCTAGCTCGTTATAGCAATGGTGCCATAGAGTTGGAGGAAGATGGGGATGCGAAGCCGGGAGATTTCTTTAGGCTCAACAGGATATTGTACCGCAGATTTCTAGACCCCAAATCGAAGTGGGAGGGCGGTGCGAGGGTAGTAGACCAGGTGGTTGTTCCAAATAAGTATAGAGAGTCCTTATTGTGTCTGGCGCATGATGTGCCGGTGGCGGGTCATTTGGGGGTAACAAAAACATTGGCGGCATTGGGCAGGTTTTTCTGGTGGCCTGGGGTCAAGGCTGATGTCTGTGCATGGGTGGCTGGGTGTGCGACCTGCCAGACAACGGGGAAGCCTAACCAGACCATCCCGAAGGCACCTTTGTTTCCCATACCTGTCACCGGGCCTCCGTTCAGCAAAGTTGTAGTAGATTTGGTTGGCCCTTTCCCGCCTACTAGTAGTGGCAATAAATTCCTGTTGACAATCATGGATGTGGCTACGAGATACCCGGACGCATACCCCATGAGAAACGGCTCGGCAAAGGCAGTTGTTAAAAACTTATTATTGTTCTGTTCCCGTTATGGATTTCCACGTGAGGTGCAGTCAGACCAGGGGAGCAATTTTACATCCAAATTGTTCAAGCAAACCCTTCAGTTGCACGGTATATGTTCTGTAGTGTCGTCAGCCTACCATCCCGAGAGTCAGGGAGTCTTGGAGCGGTGGCACTCGACCCTGAAGAGTATGCTACGCTGTTACTGTGCAGAACATGACACTGATTGGGATTTGGGTCTGCCGTATGTTCTGTTCGCTGCACGTGAAGTCCCAGGAGAGAGCCTGGGGTTCAGTCCAAATCAACTAGTCTTTGGCCATAATGTGAGAGGACCTTTAAGTATGGTGAAAGAGATCTGGGAGGGCGAAGAGAAGCCGGGGTCTGTACTTAAATATATCCTTGAGAGCCGGGAGAGACTTATAGGTTGCATGGCAGCGGCAGGTAATAACTTGGTTAATGCACAGGCGGTCATGAAGCACCAGTATGACGCCAAGGTGAAGCTTCGGGAGTTTTCGGTGGGTCAGGAGGTAATGTTGCTTTTACCTTTGCCTGGACACCCCCTTTCTGCCAAGTTTATTGGGCCGTATGTGGTGGCTAAGAAACTGTCCGACCTTGATTATCTCGTTGCAACACCTGACCGTAGAAAAAAACATCAGTTATGTCATGTTAACCTCATGAAAGAGTATGTGAGACGCCCCTCAGAGCCTCTCACTGTCCCTGTGCTGGCCTGCAGCGGCCAGGGTGGAGAAGGAGGTGGGGACAGTCATGCTGCTGAGGAGGATAGCTGGGACTGTGTCATTTCCGCGGAACAGGGGGCGGGGAATACTGAACAAGAGGCTAGGCAAGCTGTAAGTCACCTGCCTGAGCACCAGGGTGCTGCTGTCCTAGGCCTGTTCAGGTCATACCCCTCTGTTTTCGCCGAACACCCAGGTCTCACTACTCAGGTAACGCACGACGTGGACGTCGGTGATAATGTGCCCTTCAAGTCAGTGCCCTACCGTGTGCCCCCGGTAAAGTTGCCAGCTTTACGGGAGGAGTTAAAGTACATGGTTGAGAGAGGGATGATCACTGAAGGTTATGTGAAGTGGACATCACCCGTCACGTTGCAGCCAAAACCTGACGGCAAGGTGCGGTTCTGCATAGATTTTCGTAGGCTAAATGGCTTGACCACTACCAACCCTTACCCTTTGCCTCGAGTTGACGACAGCGTGGACAAGATAGGGAATGCAAAGTACCTTACTAAAATTGATCTTGTAAAAGGCTACTGGCAAGTACCCCTGTCGGACCGAGCTAAGAAAGTTTGTGGTTTTGTGGTAGATGGCAAGACCTACCAATGTAACGTAATGCCTTATGGGCTTAAGAACGCACCTGCCACGTTTCAGAACCTGATGAACGATATTTGTGACGAAATCCCTAACTGCACGGTCTACCTTGATGACGTGATAGTGTATGATGACAATTTTGAAAATCACCTAAGGCACTTAGAGACCCTGTTTGGGAAGTTGCACGATGCTGGGCTGGTGGTGAACCTGAGGAAGTGCGAGTTTATAAAGGCTACTGTGCAGTATCTTGGCTTCGTGGTCGGGTTAGGCCGGGTGTGCCCCCCCCTGAGCAAGATACAGGCTATCAATATGTTTCCCAGGCCCACCACTAAGCGCCAGGTCATGCGGTTCCTAGGTATGATAGGCTATTATAGGCGCTTCATCCGGGGATACTCTACTGTCTTAGCACCGTTAACTGATCTACTGTCGAAGTCAGTGAAGTTCTGTTGGGCTGCGGAGTGTCAGAGGGCTTTCGACCTAGTCAAGCACCTGCTGTGTACACATCCGATTTTGAGAGCCCCAGACTTCTCCAGGAGTTTTCAGCTGGCGACTGATGCCAGCGGTGTGGGTGCCGGGGCAGTGTTACTGCAGACTGATTCCGAGGGCTTGGAACACCCAGTGAGCTTCTTTTCTCGCAAGTTTAATTCGGCACAAAGGAATTACTCGACTATAGAGAAGGAGCTTCTTGCTATCGTTTTGTCGCTCAAACATTTCGAAGTTTATGTTCCAGCCTACGGCCCGGTAGTGACGATTTATACTGTGACGCATGTCGAGTATGAGCATGCTGTACAGAACGCCCAGTCAGGCCCCACTCTCGCTAGGATCGTCAGGGCAGGAACTTTGGCTGTAGTCTGTGTAGAGTTTCCTAACTCAGTTTATGTGAACCGTTGTACTATAAGTATTATCATTATGTATTTTGTTTTCTTCTAAGTCAACGAGTTCTATTTTATATCATTAGTTATAAGTATTGTGTGTGGGACTTATATACAATGATGAGAGAGAGAGTTATGTAACGACGGCCAGTGAGCGCGCCACGAGGTGTGTAGGCCTCACTCCCTCCTCCCTCCCCCCTTCCTCCCTCTCAGCGCGTGGGAAGTTCTTTGTCGATCCCAGATTGAGAGAGAATATGACATCATGATTGCCAGTGGGCGGTCCTTAGTAGTTGGCGTTATGCTCACTAAAGGGCCGAGTATAAAAAGGGAGGTCCCGCCGCATTTTCCTCAGAACTCATCAGGCAAAGCGACTTCTCATATCCCTTGCAACTATCCATATTCTTCCGACTGATGTGAACTTTCTCTACTCTCTGAACAGCCTATCTTCTTCTCTTCTCGTCCCTGTTTAACCTCCATGACCCCTTTGGTGCAGATTTAGTCAGCCAAAGTATTATCGCTTGAGTTCTCACGAGATAAGTGCCTGTTAGATAGCCTATTTTGGAAGGGTCAACTAGAATAGGATTGATTGATGTTTGTTGCACTCGTATATGTATTTCCCTGTGTACTATTATTCATGTTCCTGTTTTCTGCTGGTTTAGGTAATGCTAGACTGGGATAGGGTTCCTCGAGTTGTGATTTCCTATGAGTGCTAGGTTGGTTGAACCAGCACAATTGCAACGGAGACGTGGGAAGCCTAGGGGGTCTTTTTGATTGTGTACCGTGGGAGTTTAGCACTGTGTTGCGAGTGAGGGCTTTTGCCTGTGCCACCCAACACTGTGCTATCTCATTTGCTTGACTTTGAGAGGATCGCCAGGAGAGAACCAGATACTAGTGATCTGGATCTCTCAAGAGAGCATCCCGTCAATTACCGTAATTTGGCCGCACAGTCTTAAGGACCTCGCTAGGCTACGAGCCGCTTGCTCAGCCATTGTCTCTTAACCTTAGATATCCCAGCTAGACTTTGCTCGACCAGCAGATACAGCATAGTATTGAAGCTTCTCCTTATGTATATTATTGTTTAAGCACTATTGATTTCATGCGTGGCACGCTTAGCTACTTCAGAGATTAGTGGCCCACGAGCACAATCTTAGTAGGCTATTGCCAGTGCATTGTCGGAGTACTTCTTCTTAATGTTTGCCATATCCTATTGCTTATTCTTATAATTCTTCTTATGTCAATTTAAAGCCTTTAATTACCAGTGAGTTATTCATTAAATTGCTGTTCAAAATCCGATACTTACTTCTTATGAGTATTCGAGAAGCATCTAACTTATCAGAAGATTCCTTGCTTGATGCTCGAGGACTATTGTTTAACGTAACGTAATAGTGCCGATCCGAAGTAGAGGGTGGAGGACTTCTTAAGTTCTTAGTTCAAGGGTGGATTACTTCGGCTTCGGCCAACACTATTCTTTAGTGTTGTAGTACTTTCTTCTTTGTTTGATTGTTGACCAGACTAGATAACTCCCGTCTTGCTATTAGTCTGTTGTGTGAAACGCTAGTACCGAGTTCTTGTATACCCCGTTATAGCAGATAGAACTCTGGAGGGTAGTGGCGTTTTTTGTTCGGCTGGCAGTACTCTGGGGTTGGGATCGTGTGTTTCCGTTGTGGCAGCGAGCCATACTCGAGTCCTGTGTAAGAGCCCTAGTGTACCCGAGTGCCCGGTCGTAACAAATGGCGACCTTGCTTAGGATTTTGTGAACAGTATAATTTTTTGCAGAGTTGTACAACATTTGTTTGTTCGTACTTTAGCGTACATATTGAAGAATATTTTTTTTGTAAGGCAATTAGGAGAGCATTTAAGAGACTCCAGTTAATTTAGTAATTAGTGCTTACATAAGGGAGTTTAACACTTTTGTCTCGAGAATTTTTTGTGAACTTCAGTATGTCGTGCCCTAGTACTGACGAGGAGCGAGAGATGCTAAGTGAGGAGGTGCCGTTAGTAACTAGTGAGGAGGATGCTAGACTTTTTGTGAGTAAGCGGTACCACGTGACGGAGGAGAGGCTGACTGGGGTGAATGTTTATGGCTTGCACCTGATAGCCAAGGTTTTGGGTCTATCCAATGTAGGAGGGATGTCCAAGGGGGAGCTGATTTCCTGGGTGTTGCGTGGGCGACATGGGGTTTCGGGGGAGAGGGCGTTTGGGGGGGTTCCTCCCCAGATCCCCTCTCACTCGACTCCCACAGTGCCGTCCACTCAGTTGCCGGAGGTTAGCACTCTCCCACAGAGGGATGAGAATTGGAAGATTGGAGTGCCCTCGGGCGGTGCGTATGGTGGTTCCCCAGTTCTTGCCCCCCCTCCTTCAGTAGTGGCAGCTCCCTCTTCCGGCCTGTCTCCTGAGATGATATTTAAACTCGAGCTTGCTAAAATTGAGATTGAGGCTAGGAAGCAGGAGAAGGAGATTGAGGCTGAGACCAGGAGGCGGGAGGATGAGACTAGGAAGCAGGAGATTGAGTCTAGGAAGCAGGAGAAGGAGATTGAGGCTGAGATTAGGAGGCACGAGGCTGAGCTTAGGTACGACTCAGAGAAATATTGTGCTCAAATAGATTTAGATAAGACTCGTGCAGAGTCGACAGGGATTCGGATGGGCCGTGAGGGCCAAGTAAGAGAACAGTCCTTGTCCCACTTAGTCAAATTGGTGCCGGCATTTAGTGAAACTGAAGTCACAGAATTTTTTAATCGTTTTGAGAAGAAGTGTAGGGAGCATAATTGGCCTGAAGAGAAGTGGGCAGCTCTAGTCTCCTCCAGACTTACGGGTAAGGGTCTGAAGGCTTATGATGCACTGCCTTTAGAGTCTTGCATTGACTACCCAGAATTGAAGAGAGCTGTCCTACGGGCATACGAGTTGCAACCAGAAACATATCGATTGAAGTTTCGGGGTGTTACAAAGACTAGGGAGGCGACCTTTCTTGAACATGCCCGGGACTTAAAAGATGCACTTACAAACTGGACACGTTCTGAGAAAGCTGAGACGGCCGAACAGTTGACTGAGCTGTTTCTGCTCGAGCAGTTTTATAAGTGTACAGGTGCAGAAATGACTTTAACTATTAAAGAAAAGAATCCAAAAACTCTACAGGAGGCAGCTGAGATGGCTGACCTCCGGCTATCATTAATTCGTGGGTGCGGGTCTGCCCAGCGTAGTGAGGCAGGTAACAAGGGGCGTGACGCCCCACCCCCCCGAGTTAGTAATATATCTTATGCAAACAAGTACAAGAGTTATGATACCAAGACTGACCACAAGACTAGCACCGTCCCATTTAAGAAGGGGCCGGGCCCTTCCCAGTACCAAGGGAAGCCCAAAGGGGAGTTAGAGTGTTATCAATGTCATAAAAAGGGGCACTTTGCAAGAGTCTGTCCTAGCAAACCACCTACAGCAGCTGTGTCTTTGGCCTGCAACATTGGTGTGTCTCTGAAGCCTTCTGAGTTTGCCCGGGGCAGTTCGTCAGAGGCTGAGGCACAGCCAATGCAGAAGCACCTGGGAGGCTCGAACCCTGCTCAGGATGTTTTTTGCGACCATAGAGGACGGGGTTGCGTGATGTGGGCGGGGCGCAAGCATGGAGTAGAGGTCTTGCGTGATACAGGTGCTTCCCAGACTTTGATGAAAAACTTGACTGGCTACCCTATAAATGCGGCTCGGGTGGTGGTGGTGCAGGGTATTAATGCAACTCGGTCATACCCGCTGGTGCGGTTGGAGTTGGAGGTGGATGGTGTGGCACGTGAATTGGATGTTGGGATTGTGGAGAAACTGCCAGTGGAGGGCGTCGACCTTCTTCTCGGCAACGACTTTGCAATGCCCGCTTCTGAGGTTCTACCCTTAGTCGTTGCCGAGAGGCCGGCCGACGTGAGTAGGGAAGAGCGAGAGTGGGTCGAGCGGTGCCAGGCACAACCCATGGCGTGTGCTGTCACCCGAGCTCGGGCAGCTAAAGTGTCACCGCCTAGTCCTCCGTCTTCAGACCAGCAGAGGAACGATCAACATGAGGAGGCTAAAGCTGGAGTTGGTTTTAAGAGTTTTGACTCGGCGGCTCTCCTGGGTGATTCAGTATTAGCACCATTACTTAGTTCTGGAGTAGCCCCTGGGCCTGTCATCGAGAGTGACGAGGCTGGGCATGACGAGTCTCCACGACAGCAACGTTATGAACATCGAGAGAGACAGAGGGAGCAGCTCAGTATCGGGGAGGGTCATGCATTGCTCCGGGAGCAGTTAGATCGCTTGGCACCCTCAGATATACGTCGGTTGCAGCTGGAGGACCCTGAGCTCCAAACGTGTGCTAATGGAGCTGTGGAGCTCGACGAGGACGGTGATGCACAGCCGGGAGATTTTTTTTATTTAGATGGCATCCTGTATCGGCGTTTTCAAGACCCTAACCGTAGCTGGAAGATGGGGTCCGGGGTAGTGGACCAGTTGATGGTGCCGCGGGAGTGCAGGGATAGCCTACTGAGTTTGGCGCATGACACACCGCTGGCAGGACATTTGGGGGTAAGAAAAACGGTGGCGGCTTTGGGGAAGTTGTTTTGGTGGCCGGGGATGAAGTCTCATGTGCAGTCCTGGATAAACTCATGTGATATTTGTCAACGGGTCGGGAAACCAAACCAAGTTATTCCTAAAGCTCCGTTGCACCCTATTCCTGTAATTGGGCCACCTTTTAGTAAGATTGTTGTTGACATGGTTGGTCCCCTCCCTCCCACAAAGGCTGGTAATAAATTTTTGTTAACCATCATGGATGTTGCCACTAGATACCCCGATGCATACCCCATGAAAAACGGCATGGCTAAGACGGTAGTCAGTAACTTGTTGTGGTACTTTTCAAGGTACGGGTACCCGGAGGAGATTCAGTCTGATCAGGGGTCCAATTTCACCTCCAATCTCTTTAAGCAAACAATGCAACAGCATGGAATACGGGCGGTGGTATCGTCAGCGTATCACCCTGAGAGCCAAGGGGTGCTTGAGCGGTGGCATGCCACCCTTAAAAGCATGCTCAGGTGTTATTGTGCTGATAACGGAAGAGATTGGGATCTTGGATTGCCGTATGTACTGTTTGCTGCTCGGGAAGTGCCTGGTGAGAGCCTGGGATTTAGTCCAAACGAGCTGATTTTTGGACACCGAGTCAGGGGCCCCCTTAATATGCTGCGGGAAATTTGGGAAGGAACTGTGCCGCCTTGTTCCTTGTTGAAGTATGTGTTTGAAAGCCGTGAGCGCATGCTTAAGAGTCTGGAGATGGCAGGTCGGAATTTAACAGGGTCACAAGCTTTAATGAAGGACAGGTATGATCGCAAAGTGAAGCTCCGGGAGTTCATTGTGGGACAGGAGGTGTTGATTTTGTTGCCTTTGGTGGGTAACCCCTTGTCGGCGAAGTATACTGGACCCTATAAAATTGTGGAGAAAATTTCGGACCTAGATTACCTTGTTGCCACTCCAGACAGGAGGAAGAAGAATCAGTTATGTCACGTGAACCTGATAAAAGAGTATGTGAGGCGCCCCTCTGAGCCTCTCACTGTCCCTGTGTTGGCTTGTTGCGGCCGTGGTGGAGAAGGAGAGGGGGACAGTCAAGCTTCAGAGGAGGATAGCTGGGATCACCATGTTTCAGCGGATCAGTGGGCGGGGAACTCGAGCCTAAGGGCTGACGAGGCTATAGCCCATTTGCCTGAGCCGCAATTTGAAGCTATCCGTCAGTTGCTCGGTTTATACCCCACTGTATTCGCTGAACATCCAGGCCTCACTACTCAGGCTATGCATGATGTTGACGTGGGGCACCATCTACCCTTTAAGTCAATCCCATACCGTGTGCCCCCCATAAAACTACCCGCTCTGAGGGATGAGTTGGAGTATATGCTCGGTAGAGGGTTGATAGAGAAAGGTACCGTTAAATGGACTTCCCCCGTAACACTGCAGCCTAAACCAGATGGCAAGGTACGCTTCTGTATTGATTTCCGTAGGCTAAACGGTTTGACTCCAACTAACCCATATCCTCTTCCTCGGGTTGATGATAGTGTTGATAAAATTGGTAATGCTCGGTTTTTGTCTAAAGTTGATTTAGTAAAAGGTTACTGGCAAGTACCTTTGTCCGAGCGCGCTAAAGAGGTATGTGGTTTTGTGGTGGACGGGAGTACTTACCGGTGTAATGTTATGCCCTACGGACTTAAGAATGCACCAGCAACGTTTCAGAACCTGATGAATGAAATTGAAAAGGACAATGATGCGCTGGGGCATTTCGAGATCTATGTTCCAGCCTATGGCCCAGTCGTGGTTATCTACACTGATCATCACCCTTTGAGATTCCTAAATCAATTTCACAATCGCAATATGAGACTGACCCGGTGGTCATTGATGTTGCAGGAGTATAACCTGGACATCCGGCATATTGCGGGATGTGACAATGTGATTGCGGATTGTTTATCGAGGGTAGATGATCAGTCGTTGGCTATCACAGGTGTATGATCCCGAAGAGATTGACACACGGGTAGCCTCCTGCTTTGGTTTGAGTAGTATTTTGCGCTTGGTGCTTGTTGGCTCGCGGTTGTAGCCCAGCGTATTGGGTCGTAAAGCAGGATTGTTGAGCGTTTGGTATAGAAGAAAATAGGCTGCCCTTATAGTGCAGCCGGAAAAAACATATTAAAATATAAAAATCATATAAAAACTCTTTCTTTTTGATATAGATAATTGTATAAGTTTGTCATAGCCTATAGTGTTTGAGTAGTCCACGAACTATCAAACGGCTGAGCTGCTGTAAGCTCGCTCTGGGAGCATGATATTATGTCTTTTACTATTGTTGGGAGGAGTTATGAAATGTGAATTTTTTTTTTTATATAAGATGTGTTTTAGTGATAAACTCAGCGTTGTTTTAGTGCCATGCGGTCGCTGGGTGTGAGGGGTTTGATGGGGTTCTGTATATCAGATTTTAGCTCAGGGTTGAGCAAGTAAAATCTTGGGGGAGGTGTGACGCATGTCGAGTATGAGCATGCTGTACAGAACGCCCAGTCAGGCCCCACTCTCGCTAGGATCGTCAGGGCAGGAACTTTGGCTGTAGTCTGTGTAGAGTTTCCTAACTCAGTTTATGTGAACCGTTGTACTATAAGTATTATCATTATGTATTTTGTTTTCTTCTAAGTCAACGAGTTCTATTTTATATCATTAGTTATAAGTATTGTGTGTGGGACTTATATACAATGATGAGAGAGAGAGTTATGTAACGACGGCCAGTGAGCGCGCCACGAGGTGTGTAGGCCTCACTCCCTCCTCCCTCCCCCCTTCCTCCCTCTCAGCGCGTGGGAAGTTCTTTGTCGATCCCAGATTGAGAGAGAATATGACGTCATGATTGCCAGTGGGCGGTCCTTAGTAGTTGGCGTTATGCTCACTAAAGGGCCGAGTATAAAAAGGGAGGTCCCGCCGCATTTTCCTCAGAACTCATCAGGCAAAGCGACTTCTCATATCCCTTGCAACTATCCATATTCTTCCGACTGATGTGAACTTTCTCTACTCTCTGAACAGCCTATCTTCTTCTCTTCTCGTCCCTGTTTAACCTCCATGACCCCTTTGGTGCAGATTTAGTCAGCCAAAGTATTATCGCTTGAGTTCTCACGAGATAAGTGCCTGTTAGATAGCCTATTTTGGAAGGGTCAACTAGAATAGGATTGATTGATGTTTGTTGCACTCGTATATGTATTTCCCTGTGTACTATTATTCATGTTCCTGTTTTCTGCTGGTTTAGGTAATGCTAGACTGGGATAGGGTTCCTCGAGTTGTGATTTCCTATGAGTGCTAGGTTGGTTGAACCAGCACAATTGCAACGGAGACGTGGGAAGCCTAGGGGGTCTTTTTGATTGTGTACCGTGGGAGTTTAGCACTGTGTTGCGAGTGAGGGCTTTTGCCTGTGCCACCCAACACTGTGCTATCTCATTTGCTTGACTTTGAGAGGATTGCCAGGAGAGAACCAGATACTAGTGATCTGGATCTCTCAAGAGAGCATCCCGTCAATTACCGTAATTTGGCCGCACAGTCTTAAGGACCTCGCTAGGCTACGAGCCGCTTGCTCAGCCATTGTCTCTTAACCTTAGATATCCCAGCTAGACTTTGCTCGACCAGCAGATACAGCATAGTATTGAAGCTTCTCCTTATGTATATTATTGTTTAAGCACTATTGATTTCATGCGTGGCACGCTTAGCTACTTCAGAGATTAGTGGCCCACGAGCACAATCTTAGTAGGCTATTGCCAGTGCATTGTCGGAGTACTTCTTCTTAATGTTTGCCATATCCTATTGCTTATTCTTATAATTCTTCTTATGTCAATTTAAAGCCTTTAATTACCAGTGAGTTATTCATTAAATTGCTGTTCAAAATCCGATACTTACTTCTTATGAGTATTCGAGAAGCATCTAAATTATCAGAAGATTCCTTGCTTGATGCTCGAGGACTATTGTTTAACGTAACGTAATAGTGCCGATCCGAAGTAGAGGGTGGAGGACTTCTTAAGTTCTTAGTTCAAGGGTGGATTACTTCGGCTTCGGCCAACACTATTCTTTAGTGTTGTAGTACTTTCTTCTTTGTTTGATTGTTGACCAGACTAGATAACTCCCGTCTTGCTATTAGTCTGTTGTGTGAAACGCTAGTACCGAGTTCTTGTATACCCCGTTATAGCAGATAGAACTCTGGAGGGTAGTGGCGTTTTTTGTTCGGCTGGCAGTACTCTGGGGTTGGGATCGTGTGTTTCCGTTGTGGCAGCGAGCCATACTCGAGTCCTGTGTAAGAGCCCTAGTGTACCCGAGTGCCCGGTCGTAACAATACGGACCATCATCCCTTGAAATTCCTAAATCAGTTTCACAATCGGAATATGCGGTTGACCAGGTGGTCCCTAATGCTCCAAGAGTATAATCTCAACATTCAGCATATTGCCGGGAGTGAGAACGTGATAGCAGATTGTCTATCAAGGGTTGATGATCCAGGATAGTCGTGCACGGTGTGTGGGTTGAGCAGGAGTAAAATTAGGCTATCATAACGCCGTCCAAAAAGATTATAAAACAATAAAATAAACGAGAATTTTTTTTTTAGTTTTGTAAGTCTTTATTGTTGTAGCATGATGCATGCGATATTGTGTTTTATGTATAATTCACTCTTCAGTTGTTGTGCACCTTTTGCAATTAGTGGCAGCTAAGGGTAGCAGGTCGGTTGGTTGCCTGTCAGATTTTGATAATGCTTCTAAGGTCGATTATCTAAAATCTTGGGGGGGCTGTGACGCACCCAGTGCGTAGCAACGCAACCTGATTGTACTCCTTGGTACTCCACTGTACCGTCACGGTGCGTGTACCGTGTACCATGCTGGCTGCTTATATTGAGTGTGACAACGTATAACTATGTTCTTTGTATCTCTGCAAAGGTCTCGTCATTTGCTAACCAGTGGTGGGTTTTGTTTTAAGCCATGTCGAGACCTTCCATTTAATATGTAGTATCAATAGAGAAGTTGATAGATAAGACAATGGGAATTCAGAGAGAGAGAGTGAGTTGGACTTCAGAGCGAGATGGTAGCGGTGCGCCACGCTGCCGGGGGGGTGGTTGCCAGACGTATGGACCGGTTGGCAGCCCTGCGCTTATAGCTAGGTGCGACAGGGTTGGTAGTACATTGCCGCCTGCCTATGCTGCCTGGGCTGCCCATGTTGTCGTACAGCACATTGCCTGGAGGCTCGCTGTGTGCTCTATGACCAGGTTGCCTAGAACCTTTGAGACTCTAACATCCCTTGCCCTCTCTCCCAATTTCTCACGGTTGCACTCTTTCTCTCTGACGACATTACTCTCATTTCATTCTTCTCTCTATTTAAATGCATACCCTTCCCTTGAGGTCCTAAAGGAGTTTCAGCACTCACCTCTCGTATTACTCTTAGGACAAGCATATATTTACATGTATTAGATTTAAGGGGTTAATGTGAACAGCGATCTTCTTGATGAGGATAGTTGGTGAACGTTCTACATGTTCACGAGTTATATGCCCAGCTCATCATCCAATTTGTGACTAGACTAGTGCCATGTGTAAGAGCCAGACCATGCCCAGGAGTTGTCTGTAGAGGGGCGAGGACTTAGCCTTGATTTGCCTACCGAGCCAGGAGCGAGTGTAGTACCAGAGACTACAGCTCGCTCGTAGTGCCGGTATAGTAGAGTAACGTAATTTATCTGTCCTTGTGTTCTCTGCAGTCTTTTCCTGGGTTCTCGCTTTCGGTGCTGGGACTCGTTGTTCCTGTGACTTGGCCTGCTAGCTAGAACACATGGGGATGATGAGTGGGTGATATCTTTATTTTACTATGCATTGCAGCTCTCTTTAAGTTTATGTATGTAACACTTTACAATACACATTACTCACACACAAGACAACACTATTAATACTTTCATGTATCAATTAACTGCACTGTCGTTTTGCTGCTGTGTCCGGAGTTCTGTTGCGTAGGGCGCATACAGACTCAGAGGGGAGACAGAGTGAGAGAAGCGAAGTAGCCTATGCGGTAGTAGGCTACCGGCGCAGTACTGTTGCCTGCAACCTTTTAGTTATTCCAAGTATAGATTCATTATTACAATAAGTGACTACTATTTATGTTCCTTCCATGTGTATTATTAGGTATCTACTGGATCATGAACATCTTGTATGCTACATGCTAGTGCATGTTAGTAGGGGACAGTTATTCTAGTGCACGCGCTTTCAAGTAGGCGTGTACATTTGTCATTTAGCATTTCACTGTCATACCTTTAGCCTGCTTCTATTCTACATTATTAGAGGCTTAATATTAACGTAGTTTCTTGAGTATTGCATTTCTTTAGTAATAACGTAACCTATAAATGTCTGAGGGAGTTTAGCCTCATAGCCTACCCCTGTTGTACACTTTCGCCGAGTTAAGGTACCTCGTTACCATAGACGATAACTCTGTAGGGCGTTGGTGCTTTTGTTGTCTGGAGCATATAGTATTTGGGACTGGAATCGAGCGTGTCGTTGTCACATAAGCCATTTCTGTCCTACGATCAAGAATCCCGAATATGTATTGCCGATCCAGCCGTAACAATATATATATATATATATATATATTGTATATATATATATATATATATATATATATATATATATATATATATATATATAGTCACTTCCAACTGAACTATAATTGCTTCAGTTGTAAGTGTTTGTAGTATTTCACATAGCCTAGTTGTTTGGGGGAGGGGGGGGGGGGGAGGCCTGTCTTCTATCTTTCCTTGTTCCCACGTGAGAGCTTGTTGCCGTCAGTGCGGCACCATTCTGTGCAACACTATTGTTATTGCTAAGTGTGTAATTACTTTAGTTTATCATAAGTTACTCAATGATGTCTTATGTATATTTGATTACTCCTGTGTTATTAGTGAGAGCACAGATACCTAGTTTGATTGTGTAGTTTGGCGGTGCCTGGCGGAGCGCCAGGCACCGCCAAACTACTCCCTTCCCGGCGTGGGCCCTAGGAGTCTCATGGCTTGTGAATTATTATTGTATGTTTATATTGTGTATTATTGGGGTTGATATCTACAGCGGTTTGATGACTGGCTTGTTTGGACCAGCGATTTGACAGCCAGCATCAACCTGCTGAGATATCAACCCTTGTGTCTCATGTGTTAGGCTACTGCATTGGACTCTTCCCATGGTTTTTGTTTCGTATTATTCTCGGTTCCTGAGCGACTGGGCATGATATGGATTGTTCTGAGAGTCTAGCAGTATTTTGGTTTGGCACTTTTGCGCAGATTAGAATAATCTTAGAAGTACTCTTGGCATACTAATAGCACTATCAACCCGATTCGATTCGGGTAGGCCCCGACTCTGAGACAGTAGTTATTTTTGTGTCTCCATTATTACTGCTTCAGGAGAGCAAAGAGGAAGAAAACCCCTTTTCCTAGAGAACCTGTGTGTCTTGGTGTTTGAGTCAGATATTAAGAGCGTGTCTGTTGCAGGGTTAGTATAGTACGGTAAGCAGTGTTGGGTGCATGACTACAGCATTTTTGTCTTTTTGCTACGGTGTTTCTTTGTGGACAGTGCTGTGGGCTAGGCTATTAGAGCATCTGCTTTTCCGCGAACCTCCCCTCGTAACAATATATATATAATTCACCTATGTAATCGTTGATAAAGTATACTCTATTTATTCATAATCTCTCGATTATGCACTCCTTTCATAATTCATTACTGATTTGGTCATCACCTTTTGATTGTTTGTTACGCACTATCAATGTTTCGTTATCTTTACATTTTGTCTATCAATAGACGACTTTATACAGTTCATGAAGGCTCTGTGAGAGTCAAAATGGTTGTTTTTTTCTGGCCCTTTTCTCCCTCATGTTTAACTCCATTGGTTTTGACACTTTAAGACGTTCGTTCCATTAGTTTGGCGATGGTAAGATCTTTCACCCCATTTATGTGTCAGTAATAGGGGCTTTCGAGCCATTTATGTGTCGATTTTTTCCAGGCGAGCGATACCTAACCTGTAATTTTAGGAGGAACCAGCATTCGGCCGAGACATTTTTCTACCGAAAAATGTACACATTTATCTCGAAGGGGGAGGGGGGCTTATATTGTTTTAAGCTTGATGTAGGTCTAGCGAGTACTATAACAAATATATAACGAATACATCAATAGATGATAATAAAACCTTACCCCCTTAATCGAGATACTTTTTACCCTTTTCATTTCAAGATATATTTACAAAGGTGAACATCTTCGTCGTAGGTTAGCCAGGATGATGTAATAAGGTTTAGTTATGATGGATGGTATGACATTTCCCGATCTCCCTTCCACACCACTTTCCTCAGTAGAGACTCTATATTAACAGAGATCGGCCAACCTCACCCATATTGGTGCTACTGGTGTCATCAGATTTGTTTAACACTCTAATACATCCATAATCAATATTCGACAATACTGGTACATGATAATGGTCTTTGTATCGAAATTCTACATTATGAAAACATCCCTCTGGTGTTTGATAATAAGGGCACTATAATGGTGGCCAAAGATTAAACATGGCAGACCCTCTCACTACAGGAGACTTTCCTCGTTTGATTCTTTTCCTTTGAATAATCCTCTTTAATTATTCTGTCTTAATGCCTGGAATTATTCAAAAGTAGATGCTATTCAGAATATATCCCATTATCGTATATTTCGCAAACCGTGCTATGCTAACTACATAAGCCAACATTAACATACGGGAGTGAAACACTCATCAGGCATTATAATGAAAAATCGAATTACAGCAGTGGAATTGGATACTTTAAGGAATACAGTAGACAAAAGTTATTATGGACGCTCACGTTAGGTCACGTTTTCTGAAATGTATAACTGATTGTTAGAAACGGGGCATTGTGACCATGCAGAATCTTGTCAGATTCCATCAGGGGCAAACAAAATCATTACTGTTATATACTGCTGATCATACATTGCCTCGATGGGCAATTGCAAACTTTTGAATGACTTCAGTGAGCACCTGTGCCTTGTTTCAATCCAATGATCTTATGATTCGGTCATATTGTCCGTAATTTGTGGCACGCCTGTTGAGAAATCCGTGATAATATACGACTACTATAGCTATACCTACCGAATGGGACTAATGAACAAATTTATCTATAGTCTAAAAACTACTCGAAATAAGACAATCACTTGCCTTGAAACTCATCATATTGTTTATATATCTATAATTGCTACAACCAGTCTTCTCTTGAAAAATGTTCCCTCCGTGTCATAAATGCTTGACATAAAGTGTACTAGGGATATCAGGCCACACCCGTACACTCAAATACACCCACTGGAATTTATATCGAACCCAAGCGAGCTAAAAAAGAAATTGTTCTATGATACCCCAAATAATTCAGAGCTGGCATTAACATTTTCACAAGGATGCAATTTTAACTATATTCTGATTACCATCAGACGATTTTCATTAGCTTAAGATGTACCTCTAGGATTCCAAGGGTAATTCGATATCGCACTTAAGGGGTTAAAGGTTCAAAGATTCTATACTTCCTATGTCTCTCCACCGAAAAACTAATTCACTTTGAGCCATCTTACATCCCCCCCCCACCCCCACCCCAGAAGGTTGCACTATCTCCCCATCGCCCTTGCTCACTGCAGACTTCCATTTCCAAAACTTTCATTTTCAGACACAAATTTTCAGACTTTTATTTTCAGACACTCATTTTCAGACTTTCATTTCCAGACCTTCACTTCCACAACTTAATTTCTAGTCTGTTACTTCCAAACCTTCAATTTCAGACCTTCATTTCCATACCATTTTCAGCCTTCCATTTTCAGAGTTTCATTTTCAGACCTTCATTTCCAGACTTTCACTTTCAGTTTTTTAATTACCAGACTTTTTGTTCTCTTGTATTTCCCCCCAGGAAGGCTTTACTATCTCTCCATCATCTTTGCTCACTCACAACTTTAATTTTCTTCAGTGTTTCCTTTTGCCCACCTCCCGTTTTCTTTCCTCTAGCTTCCTTCCTTCCTACCTCATCAGTTTTTCTTCCTCCTATCCTTCCTTTTTTTCTGTTTTTCCTATCTCCAAATGTTGTACTCCTGCTCCTCCTACTATATCTTCTATTATTTCCTTCCTTCCTCTCCAATCTATATTCTCCTTCCTTGCATATGTTTTTCCTAAATAATGTCATTCCCTTCTATCCCTTTCTTCCTTACTTACTTCTCCATCCATTCTCATTCCTTATATCCTTTTCTTCCTTTATAACTTGCTTTCCTTCTATCTCTTCTCGTCTTTAATACCCCTTCCACCCATTCTTCTTCCTTATATCCTTTCTTCCTTTATAACTTCCTTTCTACCTACCTTCCATCCCCCTCCTTTTTCTTCTTTCCATCCTCTCTCGTTCTCCCTTTTCCCCTTCTTCTTCTTACCTACCTTCCCTCTTAATGTTCTCTCTCCTCCTTCGTTCACTCAATATTTCCTTACTTAGTTCACTCATTCTCCTCCTGTCCTCCCCTTCTTCTTCCCTCCTCCTCCTCCTCTTCCTCCTCCACCACCACCACTACCATCAATCTTACGGCTTGCTTTTCCATTTGGCCTTCACAATTTCTCAAACTCTCCTCCCTTCCGCCACCTGCTCTTAATTTTCTCCATCTCTCCTTCTTTCCACTTTCGTCCTTCCCTTCTTTCTACATATAACCACCATCACCTACCACCCTCCTTTCCTTCCCTCTTTTTCCCTTCCTTCCTTCCTCTTCCTCCTCCTCCTCCTTCAACCTCCTCCCACCACCACCACTATCAATCTTACGGCTTGCTCTTCCATTTGGTCTTCACAATATCTCAAACTTTTCCTTCCTTCCTTCCTTCCTTTTGTCTGAAGCTCTTAATTTCTCCATCTCTCATTCTTTCCTCGCTTCCTTCCTACCTTCCACGTCCATCCTTCCTTATCTTGACTTCCACCTCAATCCAAACACCATCGCCTACCACCCTCCCTCCTTGCATCCTTTCCTTCCATTCTCCCCCCCCCCCTTCTTCCCTCTCTTCCTTCTTTTCCCTCTTCTTTCTTCCTCCCTTCTCCCTGCCCCACCATTAATCTTACCACCCGCACTTCCATCTGGTTTTCACAATTCTCAAACTCCTTCCTCTTTCCTTCAACCTGCACCTCTCAATGTTTTCTATCTCTATTTCCTTCCTTAATTCCTTACACTTCCTTCGTTCCTTTTACCTTGAATTCTTCCTCCATCCAACCACCATCACCTACCTTCCTTTCTTCATACCCCTATTGCTTCTTGTTCCCCTTCCTTCAGCCCTCTCTTCCTCCCTTCTTCCTTTCCCACTATTAATATTACCGCTCGCTCTTTCATTTGGTCTTCACAATTTTCAAACTCATTCGTCCTTCCTTCCACCAGCAGCTTTCAATTTCACCCTACTGTAAACTTTTCTTCATTTCACACTACCATAAACGTTTCTTCATTTCACACGTTTCTTAATTTGACCCTACCGTAAACGTTTCTTCATTTCACACTACCTTAAACGTTTCTTCATTTCACCCTACCGTAAACGTTTCTTCATTTCACCCTACCGTAAACGTTTCTTCATTTCACACTACCTTAAACGTTTCTTCATTTCACACTACCTTAAACGTTTCTTCATTTCACACTACCGTAAACGTTTCTTCATTTCACCCTACTGTAAACGTTTCTTCATTTCACCCTACCGTAAACGTTTCTTCATTTCACACTACCGTAAATGTTTCTTCATTTCACCCTACCGTAAAAGTTTCTTCATTTCACCCTACTGTAAACGTTTCTTCATTCCACCCTACCGTAAACGTTTCTTAATTTGACCCTACCGTAAACGTTTCTTCATTTCACACTACCTTAAACGTTTCTTCATTTCACCCTACCGTAAACGTTTCTTCATTTCACCCTACCGTAAATGTTTCTTCATTTCACACTACCTTAAACGTTTCTTCATTTCACACTACCTTAAACGTTTCTTCATTTCACACTACCGTAAACGTTTCTTCATTTCACCCTACCGTAATAGTTTCTTCATTTCACCCTACTGTAAAAGTTTCTTCATTTAACCCTACCGTAAACGTTTCTTCATTTCACCCAACCTTAAACGTTTCTTCATTTCACCCTACCGTAAACGTTTCTTCATTTCACTCTACCGTAAACGGTTCTTCATTTCACCCTACCTTAAACGTTTCTTCATTTCACCCTACCTTAAACGTTTCTTCATTTCACACTACCGTAAACGTTTCTTAATTTCACCCTACTGTAAACATTTTTTCATTTCACCTTACTGTAAACATTTCTTCATTTCACCCTACTGTAAACATTTCTTCATTTCACCCTACCGTAAACATTTCTTAATTTCACCCTACTGTAAACATTCTTCATTTCACCCTACCATAACCGTTTCTTCATTTCACCCTACTGTAAACGTTTCTTCATTTCACACAACCGTAAAAGTTTCATTTCACACTACCGTAAACGTTTCTTCATTTCAAACTACCGTAAACGTTTCTTCATTTCAAACTACCGTAAACGTTTCTTCATTTCACACTACCGTAAACGTTTCTTCATTTCACCCTACTGTAAACGTTTCTTCATTTCACCCTACCGTAAACGTTTCTTCATTTCACCCTACTGTAAACGTTTCTTCATTTCATCCTACCGTAAACGTTTCTTAACTTCACACTAACGCAAACGTTTCTTCATTTCACCCTACCGTAAACGTTATTTCATTTCACCCTACCGTAAACGTTTCTTCATTTCACCCTACTGTAAACGTTTCTTCATTTCATCCTACCGTAAACGTTTCTTAACTTCACACTAACGCAAACGTTTCTTCATTTCACACTACCGTAAACGTTATTTCATTTCACCCTACCGTAAACGTTACTTCATTTCACAGTATTGCAAACGTTTTTTGGGCTTCAATGGAAAACTAAGTATCTCTTTCAGTTTACCATGCTGCACTCTTTCGTTATATTCTGGTTAACTGTAGTCGATTTTGTTCATCATAGCAATGCCCTCTAGAAAGAAATATTCTAATTAGCTTTTTGACCCCCACAGAAACTACTAAATTGCATAATTACGTTTTAAAGCAAGGATTTTGTTTTGTTTATAGTCCCCCTCCTCCTCATGTTTAGCCTAGCTTATTATTTTTGTTTAAATTGTAAGAAGTTCGCCCTATTAATTTGGTGATTATATGAGCTTTCCCTCCATATCTTTGCCAATTTAGTCCTTCGGGACATTTTTTTTTCCGAAACATAAACAAATTTATCTCGAAGACGGGCTTGGAGGTGTTGTTTTATGCTTGATGGAAACCTAGGGCAGAGACTCAAAAAATCATTATATTAAGAGATTAATAAACAAATAAAACACAATATCTTCTTAACGGTTAATAGGTTAGTTTAGGTAGAACCTACGTGAGCCTGAGAGTTACGGAACATATGCTAGAGGTCCTTCTTATGCAGGGTAATGTTGCTTAACCCTTTCACTACTATGGCACCAATCCAAGTTATATTTGGGCTATCATTAGACGAATTCATTCATATTATTTAGGAACTTGTTTGAGAGTCAAAAGGTTAAACTGGATTGCTTATACCGCTTTCATTCCTACAGGTCTTTCGTATGTTAAGTAAAATAGTCTTGTGTTAACCAAGGTCCATAGATACTCAGGTCAATTGCTCGGGGCCTTGGGGCTGTTCGGCCAGGCAGCTTGGGGAAAAACAACAACAAAAACAACAACCCCCGCGCAGCTCAGTGACGGCACACTATTGTACCAAATGAAAGAAAGAGAGAATACGCTCGCCGCTCTGCCTAGCTCCGCCCCCTAACAGCTGCCAGAGACGTTGTAAAGGCTTATCCCTCACACAGTCCACACAATATCTGGACTGTGATCCCTCAATACCTTCACCTTCCCGCCTATACACTGTCACAAGCTTATAATACTTTGTATATTTGTTTACCAGGTCCAATCATTTTCATATCAAATGTAGGCTATTACTATATTACTATTATAATATTATAATATTATATTTAGCATATACAAAATGGGATAACTATTTTCAGGTTTAATTTATAGGTATTGGTTATTGTTCTAATTTCTTCTTACAACTAGGTTGCACAAAGCGGGATAAGGATTTCACAAAATTCGGTACACACTTATTTTATTAACTTAAGACATCTTAGATATTGTTTTCTGGGATCATTAGACCCATGTGTCTATTAAAGTTAAATAATGAAGATTTGGACTTAGAACACTGACAAGACCTGCGTCGTCCAGTATCATCGTAAGATTCCGTAAGGTTATTATGAAGAACATTGGACAGGTTACAAAACAATATAACATAATAGAAGTGAGTACAAAAAGCCTGTTGGCCCATACAAGCCAGATCCCTCTCACACCAAACTCATCTCGTACTTATGCCTTTCTAGTTTGATGTTGAAGCTCTCAAAATTAGCCATATAAATATATCTCAAATTTAGCCTTATAAATACATATCAAAATTAGCCTTATTCATACACCTCAAAATTAGCCTTTAAATACCGGTGCATCTCAAAATTCGCCATATGAATGGTCAGTAAATTGGTAGATAAATTTTAATATTTCCTTGTTTAATGAATACAGACTTGCACCCAACAACTTCACAGTATAACGGCATTTTGTTCACTTACAATAGCAGAGCTACACTGTCACACGGCATTATGGTCACTGTTGTATTATAAAATATCGAAGTTATACTTTCACGGCACGAAGATATAGAAAACGGAGGATGCTGCTCCAACGGCTGTGATTTTGAGAATGAGCGGGAAGAAACTGGTGACCCCTTCACCCTTCAACACTCTGACGTCATGCACTCGGATAGGGAGTTTGAGCTACCCCGTGGGTTGACCTGAGTATCTATGGACCTTGGTGTTAACCAGAATATAATATATGTTACGGTCTTGTACTAAAGGGGTTAATGTTTAAGAGGATCGGGTATATTTTTTGGTTAATTTATTTATTATTTTAGTTTCCTCCCTAGACCTACGTCAAGCTTTAAAAAACATCCCCAAGATCCCCCTTCTAGATAAATTTGTAAATTTTTCGGGGAAAATATTGCATGAAAGTGGGACGAAAAGTCTTAATATGGACACAGAAATGGTGCGAAAGGCCTACACATCGCCAAACTAATAGGCCGAATTCACGTCTTAAAATCTGAAAACTAGTGGGGCTAATGATAAAGGAGAAGGGTGACCAGAAAAAGTAACCACTCCCCCCTCCCCCCCCCCCCCCCCTACACACACACGCACACACTTAGAGGAACAATTATGACGGTGTACTTTAAGACATCTTTGATCGAGTTTTCAGGCCCTTCTTGTGTCTCAGTAACAATATGGCAAAGCTTAGTGTAGGATAATGACTATAATCTAGCTGTTTATTTTCACCTACCGTTACATATAGTTGTTGTTGTTGTTGTTGTTGTTGTATGTGTATAAAAATCGCCACCTGTAAGTGGCACCGATTAGCATGTCGTCCATCGGTAATTTGTGTAGGTTTTTTTCCCCTAGATAGGTTGCCCGCGAAGGCTATCGAGTCGCATCCACCCGGAAACACCCCTTTCAGATACCAGGGGGAGAGCTATCACCAGAGACACCCCTATTACACGGGGACCACACCCCTTTCAGATACCAGGGGACAGCTATCACCAGAGACACCCCTATTACAGGGGGACCACAACCCTTTTAGATACCAGGGGGACAGCTATCACCAGAGACACCCCTATTACAGGGGGACCACACCCCTTTTAGATACCAGGGGGACAGCTATCACCAGACACCCCTATTACAGGGGCACCACACTCCTTTTAGATACCAAGGGGACAGTTATCACGAGAGACACCCCTATTACAGGGGGACCACGTCCCTTTCAGATACCAGGGGGACAGCTATCACCAGAGACACCCCTATTACAGGGGGACCACACCCCTTTTAGATACCAGGGGGACAGCTACCACCAGAGACACCCCTATTACAGGAGGACCACACCCCTTTTAGATACAGGGGGACAGCTATCACCAGAGACACCCCTATTACAAGGGGACCACACCCCTTTTAGATACAGGGGGACAGCTATCACCAGAGACACCCCTATTACAGGGGGACCACACCCCTTTTAGATATCAGGGGCACAGCTATCACCAGACACCGTATTACAAGGGGACCACGCCCCTTTCAGATACCAGGGGGACAGCTATCACCAGAGACACCCCTATTACAGGGGGACCACACCGCTAATCCCTCCCCCCCCCCCCCCCGCTAATCTATTGATACTTATAAGGGGATAATATGAAACTTGTATGTCCTGAATCATACTAAAACCAAGTTTATATAATTAGCACCATTTTTCACTACATAATTCTTCAAAATAACTTAAATCGGACTTCAAAAAGGAAAATCCAACTTTTCCGTCAGTTGAAAAGAAACAGAGGATAGTGTTGCTGTGGTAATCTCTGTGGTAGGTAGGGTTAGGGGGAAATTGGGTTTTTTACTGGTCACCCCTCCTCCCTCTTGTTTAGCTCCATTAGTTTTCAGATTTTATGACGTTCGGCCCATTAGTTTTGCGATTTTAAGACCTTTCGCCTCATTTTTGTTGTCAATATTAAGACTGTTTGTGTCATTTAGGTGTCGATTACTTTCCTGGTGAGCGATAGCGTGCCTGTAATTTTAGAGGAACCGGCCTTTGGCCGGATTTTATTCTCGATCGAAACATGTACAAACTTATCTTGAAGGAGGGTCTTAGGGGTGAAGGTGAGGGTGTGTGTGTTAAGCTTTATGTAGGTCTAGAAAGGAATACAAAATGAATATATACTGTATATATATATATATATATATATATATATATATATAATATATACTGTATATATATATATATAATATATATATATATATATATATATATATATATATATATATATATATATATATATATATATGAGAAAATAAATACACCCATCCTCCCTTAAATGTATATCTTGTTTTAGGCTTAACACACCTTATAGCAGCTCACAATCCAATCGCCGCTAAATTAAGCAGTCAGTCCCCATTCATTCTTGTTTTACGTGAAATAAGCCTCGTGAGTGTAATATGTTGCTGCTTGGTTTTCTTTCAATGCTTTCGTAATTCTACTCTATGTATTATGTTAATTCCCTCCTTGTAAGATCTCAATACCATTAAGGGGATGTTTTTAGTTTGCTCCCTAGACTTCCACCAAGCTTAATATTACACTCCCTAGATCCTCTTTCAAGATAAATTTGTACATTTTTGGATAGAAAAAGTCCCGGCCGAAGGCCGATTCCTCTTAGATTGCAGGGTTGCTATCGCTCGCCCGGAAAAAAATCGACACCTATATGGAACGAAAGGTCTTAAAATCGACATAAATGGGGCGAAAGTTCTTAAAATCTCCAAACTATTGGGGCGAATTTCTTAAAATCTCAAAACAAAATTGAACTAAAAATTATGGACAAAAAGGTCCAGAAAAAACTTCATGTGAAAATCTCCCCTTAAATCTTGAAGATTTCTGTCTTAACAACAATAACACTCCTTCTATCTTACTACCTCTCCTAAGTGAAGCTGGCATCAAATGAGGGCTTGTTTCCCTCGACATTATCGTCAACACCGGTTTGGCAGCTTATTGTCATCTGTAATGTATCTATCACCAGTCTAGTTTACGATGCCACTGCAAACCATCCCAGGAATATTACCGGAATAATGTTGACCATCAAATATAGGCGATTCAAGCTCTAGTGTGATACTCCCTTTACTTCTCGATCACTCCCTCCATCACCCCGGTGCTATAAACATTACCATAAGCTGTATATTGCCCGAGCCTTCCTAATATCTTCCCCGATAAACATAAATACCGTCCCCCTCCACCAACGAACTCCTCCCCAGGCAGAGTAAACGTATCAAAACACCCACCCCTCTATTTACGTTGCTCTCGTCCGTCCCTCGTAATCTCATAAGGCCACGTCAAGATCGCTCCTCCAGCCTGCATCCCCTCCACATATGATGGTAGGGAAATTATTATCATGGTTATTTGTTTATATTTGTACTGGCGTGGGTTAATGGATTACTATATAATAATATAATTATACATGCTCATATAAAGTGTTTCGCGGTAAAATACTATAATATTACAGTTATCGTGATCTTATAGTATCAAGAAGAGGGGGGGGGGGGGGGGTACTTAAGTATGTAATATAAAGTTTCCGGAATTCCTGTATTATCAGCGTGTCCACTCATGATGATAATTTTTGTGCCTCACAAGTATAGAGCAAACCAGCTAGTTTTCATAAACGATACCTCCTCTCAATACTACAACACCGACACATTACATTTGTCCTATACACCGGGGTGTATTTGGAATTAGTTGCTAGTACCAACACTACCATATACAGTATATCCTAGGGATGGTAAGGTGGTGCTTCAACTTAACTTGTGTTGTAGTTGAAATTATCCACTCTATTTTTACTACCAAAAGTGCCACCTTGGGTGACCAAAGCTCACACATGTGTGCAAGTTTGTCGTCCCTGCATGTGTCGAAGCCTTGTAGTATGAATTATTGAATCTTCTTGTGGATTTTGAGTGGGTCCTCTGCTAACGTGTGTGCCTCACCTGGTTAAATTTGATGGTTTATTGCCTTGGAATCTGACAATGTTAACAATGTATTCATGGCTGGGATAGGGTTAAAATTAACAAGGCACTGATAATTTGTTTTAATATACCGTATGTGTGTACATTATTTGTTTACATGTGACAAAGACACTAGTGATTATCGAGGTCAATCAAAATCCTTGCTTGTTCTTATAAGTAATACAGAAACATCACATATTGCCATTCAGAGGAATTAAACCTTAATAGATCCTATGGCAGCCCAAAAGTAGATTTCACATTATGTCAGTCATATATCATATTGATATCACCAGGACCATATGTAACACTATTCAGAGCTGGTATTCCTTACCAGATCATACAGTAAACTCAAAACTGTACTCATCACAATTTAAACCAAATATATACCTTACTAAATTGTATACAGTAGTTAACCCATAACAATTATAACTTAAGAGCTATTACGAGCGACCCAGAACTGTACCAACCACAACACAGAACAATTATATACCTTCCAAGACCGTACATAGCAATTTACCTAGAACATCAGGACAGTTATAACTTACCAACTCTTACAGCTAACCAAGTACCCAACCAAATGTAGCAATATATCTCGCTAGACGGGTGTGCAAAATTCTCCGTAACAGCTTTCTCTCGTCTATGACCCGGAGATAATGTATCGAGGAAGAGGAAGAAGAGGGTAAAATACAGGCTCGGGGACTACTACAGGGGGAAGAAGGAGACTTGGCTTTGTTTACCAGGGAGGGCGTGTGTAAAGAGTAGATACTGGAGGGACAGTAAGGGAGGAAGGAAGGGAGGAGAGTACAAAGTACAAAGGAAATCAAGCAACAACAGTTCTAGTGACCCTTCTAGGCTGCTTGTCCTCCAAAACACTGAGGATCAAGTGTCCAAACAGTGGTTTAGAGTTGGTAAGGGAACATTGGAAAGGGAACTACTGCCCTGCCACTAACGTGGCAGGACTAGGAAGTTAGTAGGGGACATATGGGTTAGTAACTGAGGGGAGGATAAAATAAAGTTATTCATTTACAAACGCAGTCAGTCGCGGGTTTGATGCGAGGTATTTGTCTAGGCGGAATTTAAATGAATCAACGGTGCTGCAGTCTATAACGTCTCAGGGAAGCCCATTCCACAAGTTGACAACTCGATTGAAGAAGAAATTCTTAGATTCGTGTGAGTTAAAAGATTTACCAATAATTTTGCAACCGTTTCCCCGCGTGTAATTAGATTGGTCGATAGTGAAGTACTTACTACAGTTCATATTGTCGATGCCTTTGATGATTTAGAACACTTGAATTAAGTCACCTCTTAATCTGCGCTGGGTTAAAGGAAATAGATTTAATTCTCTAAGACGCTCTTCGTATGGTTTGTTCTTTAGGCTAGGTATCATTTTGGTAACTCTACGTTGAACTCGTTCTAGCTTGTTTATGTCTTTTTGGTAATAAGGGCACCAGCATTGAACGCAGTATTCCAGAAGAGGGCGGACTAAGGAATTGTAAAGGGTTAGGATAACGTCTTTGGATTTATGCTCAAATGATCTGCCTATAAAGCCAATTATTTTGTTTGCCTTCTTAACAACTTCTGAACATTGTTGACTCGGTTTTAGGTTACTCGATATTGTTACTCCCAGATCGGTTTCTCTGTTTACATTCTTAAGCCGAGTGCCATTCATTGAATAGTTTGCTTTCTCATTTAGGTATCCGATATGTAGTACTTTACATTTATCCGCATTGAAACTCATTTGCCAAATTTTGGCCCAATGTGACAATTTATCTAGATTGTGTTGCATATCGTCAACTTGATCTTTTGAGAGTACGCTATTTGCAATTTTTGTATCGTCAGCAAATTTTGAGAGTGTACAGGTGAGACCCTCATCTTTTTTTTCTTTTTTTTTTCTATGTGATTGAGGGAGGCAAAAGGCATAACTGCCTTAGCGAGTGCCTCCCCCATAGTTGAAAGAGTGACAGGGCCAAAATCAAGGGACGTTCGAGCCAAAATGCCTGGACACACGGAGTTTGAAGCAATTTAAGTCATAGGAAGAGGGAAAGACTGATTCTGGGAGAGAGTTCCAGAGCTCAGCTGTTGAGTAGAAGAAAGTTTGAGAGTAACATTTCACTCTTGGGTTGGAGAGTTGCACAGAGTAGGGGTGGGATTGAGTTGCAAGACGGGTACCACGTGCCCTACGTAAAGGAGGTGGTATGCACTGGGATAGCTCTGAGGAACACTGATTATTATAGTGGCGATAGAATAGCGAGAGAGATGCAACATTGCGGCGGAGAGAGAGAGATTGCAGAGAGTTGGTGAGTGGACGGGAGTTAATGATACGAAAGGCCTTCCTTTCAACTTTGTCTAGGAGAGCGGTGTGAGAGGAACCTCCCCACACATGTGAACAATACTCAATACAAGGGCGCACTATGCCCCTGTACAGAGCAAGAAGCTGTGCAGGGGAAAAGAACCCCCTAAGGCGGTTGAGCACACCCAGCTTCTGGGAGGCTGCCATAGCAAGACTGGTAATATGGTCCTTCCAAATGAGAGCAGAAGAAAAAGAGACACCAAGAATATTGAGAGAAGATGAAGGGTTGATTTTTGTATTGTTGAAGAATAAGGGATAGTCCGCTGGGAGATCCTGACGGGTAGATAGATGGAGAAATTGGGTTTTGGAAGCATTAAAATTAACAAGGTTTTCTCTGCCCCAATTGGAAATAGTATTTAGATCAGAATTTAAGAGTTCTATGGCTTCATTACGTTTGTCGTTGAGGGATTGCTGGCTGGGGCGTTCTGAAAAACTAATGGAGTAGTGCAAGGTTGAGTCGTCTGCGTATGAATGGATGGGAATTAAGGTACAGTTAAGGAGATCATTTATAAAAATTAGAAAGAGAATAGGAGATAGGACAGAGCCCTGAGGAACACCGGAGTTTATAGGGTGAGGAAGTGAACAATGGCCGTCCACAACCGCGGCTATGGAACGGCCGGAAAGGGAGACAAAGGCACAGATGGAGGGATAGAAACCGAAGGAGGGTAGTTTAGAAATTAAAGATTTATGCCAGACTCTATCGAAGGCTTTCGATATGTCTAGTGCAATAGAAAAAGTCTCACCGAAGTCCCGAAAGGAGGATGACCAAGAGTTAGTAAGATATGAAAGAAGATCACCAGTAGAGCGACCCTTAAGGAAGCCATACTGGCGATCTGAGAGCAGATTATGAGAAGAGAAATGCTTAAGAAATTTGGAAGCAAGAATAGTTTCAAAAACTTTAGAAAGACAAGAGATAAGAGCAATTGGACGATAGTTGGAGGGTAGAGAGCGGTCACCCTTCTTTGGGACAGGTTGAATGTGAGCAAACTTCCAGCATGAAGGGAAGACGTTAGAGGATAGACAGAGACGAAAGAGTTTGCCTAGGCAGGGAGTCAGCACGGAAGCACAGTTTTTTAGAACAACAGGAGGAACACCGTCCGGACCGTACGCCTTATTAGTGTTAAGCCCAGAGAGGGTAGAAAGTACATCTTTAGAAGAGATTAGGATATTAGGCATAAGTAAGAGAGAGGAGGGCGGAGAGGGAGGAATAGCACCGGAATCATCCAATGTGGAGTTTCTAGCAAAAGTTTGAGCGAAGAGTTTAGCTTTGTCAGAGGAAGAAGTGATGGTTGTGCCATCAGAGTGGGAAAGGGGAGGGAAAGACGAGGAAGAGAAATTGTTGGAGAGGTTTTTGGCTAGATGCCAGAAAGCTTGGGAAGAGCTAGAGTTGGATAGTTCAGTGCATTTATTATTGATGAAAGAGTGTTTGGCAAGTCGAAGAACAGATTTGGCTTGATTCCGGGCAGAAACATATGAAGAATGAGAGTCTTGAGTTTTAAGGCGTCGGTACCATTTGAATGCTTCCTCCTTATTGCGGACAGCAGTAGAACAGGCGTGAGTAAACCAAGATTTTTTAGCATTAGTCTGAGAGAAAGAGAATGGAATGTATGCTTCCATGCCCGATAGGATTACCTCGGTAATGCGTTCAGCACTCTCCGAGGGTCCTCGGCCATGGAAGCAGAAATCATTCCATGGGAAATCAAAGAAGTACTGCCGAAGAGCCTCCCAGTCGGCAGCGCCAAAGTGCCACAAGCGCCGCCGGCTAGGAGGATCGGGTGGCTGTACTGGAGAGATAGGACAGGTGACAGAGATAAGTTTATGGTCGGAGGAGCCCAAAGGAGAGAAAAGATCGACAGTATAAGAAGAAGGGTTAGAAGTTAGAAACAGGTCAAGAATGTTGGGCCGATCTCCGATGCGATCCGGGATACGGGTGGGTTGCTGAACTAACTGCTCTAGGTCATTTAGGATAGAAAAGACGTAGGCTTGTTCACCAGGTGGATCAGTAGTGTGAGAGGAGAGCCAATGGCGGTGGTGAACGTTGAAATCTCCTAAGATGGAGATTTCTGAGAAAGGAGAAATGGATAGAATGTGTTCCACTGTAGAGTTTAGATAGTCAAAGAATTTGGGAAAGTTGGTAGAGTTAGGGGAAAGATAGACAGCACAGAAATATTTAGTAAGAGAATGACAGGAAAGTTTGAGCCATAAAGTTGAGAATTCAGAGGAGTCGAAATCGGGAACACGAGAGCAAGTGAGTTTGTTGTGCACATATGCACAACATCTGCCTTTGGCTTTGAAACTAGGATAGAGAAAGTAGGAGGATACAGAGAAGGGGTTGCTGGATGTTGCTACAGACACCTGAGTTTCGGTGAGGAAGAGAAGATCAGGTTTGTAGGAGGAGAGATGGTGCTCAACAGAGTGAAAGTTAGAGGAAAGTCCGCGAATGTTGCAGAAATTAATAGAAAGAGTAACAGGCCGAGGTCCAGGTAATTGTGTAGGGTCGTCAGGGGATGGTCGGTCGGGTGAGGGGGCATTTATGGTCCCCCCCCCTGGGGACTCCGAGGCTGGGCTACAATTCATCATTTTTTTTTTTTTTTAATTTTGGTGTGGAAGAATGAAGTGTGGTGTGCATGTTTAGTGTAGTGAAGTGGATAGGAGGAGGAGGTGTTTGTGAGAGCTAGCTGGATTGCTCTCAGTGTAAATGAGGCACAAAGAAAATCAGTAAGAGAGGCCAAGCAAGTGAAACAGGAGTTCCAGCGACTCTTTATCACATGCCTATAACCTCACCTGGGTCTAGCCCTGATCGATTGGTGCCTACAATCTCCCCACATAGTTATCTATGTCGTTGATGTAAATTAGAAAGAGAATTGGTCCTAGTACCGATCCCTGGGGTACCCCGCTACTTACATTGGTCCATTTAGATGCCTTACCGTTTATGACTACTCTTTGCTTTCTGTCGCTGAGCCAATTTTCCATCCATTTCAACACACCGTCTTGTATTCCATGCGCTTTTAGTTTTAGCAGTAAACGTTTGTGGGGAACTTTGTCAAAGGCCTTTTGAAAATCAAGGTATATAATATCTACAGCTTTACTCTCATCGTAGAGGTTGAGGATATCGTGGAAGAAGTCTAAGAGGTTTGTTAAACAGGAACGTTTTTTACGAAAGCCGTGTTGAGTATCTTTAAGTATGTTATTTTCCTCTAAGTGATTTACAAGTCTGTCTCTTATGACCGTTTCTAGCATTTTACATACAACTGAGGTTAAGCTAATTGGATGATAGTTACTGGGTAGGGATTTGCTGCCGTTTTTGAATATCGGTGTTACGTTGGCTATCTTCCACTGATCAGGCATAGTTCCAGACTGCAAGGATTTATTGAATAGTAATGTCAGTGGTTTGGAGAGCTCATCCTTAGCTTCCTTTAGAACTCTAGGCGAGATTGTATCAGGTCCAGGCGTTTTATTTACCTTGAGTTTATCTAAACAATTCAATACTTCTCTCTCTGTAACGGTGATTTTGCTTAGAACATCTGAATTATCAATCTGAATTGGCGATGGTGTAGGGATATCACTGAGGTCTTCTGTTGTAAATACTGATGCAAAGAAGGTATTGAGGGCATTACTCATTTGTGCTTCGTCTTTGGTGTATTCTCCATTTTCATCGACTAACGGTCCAACAGTTGAAGTAACTACTTTTTTCTTTCTGATATAACTATAGAATTCTTTCGGGTTTGTTTTACTTTGATTCGCAATATGTAACTCTAGGGTCTTTTTACTTTGCTTAATTAACTTTTTGGCTTTGCGTCGTAGCTCTACAAATTTCACCCGTTCTTTGTCATTTTGTGAGGATTTCAATCTATCATTAGCAAATTTTTTAGCAAGCAGGCAGTTTGAAATATCTTTATTCCACCATTTGGGCTTATTATTATGGCCTGGACGCCGTATTTTCGATGGTATGCAGTCTTGCACTGCTTTTAGGTAAGTGGTTTCGAATAACTGCCAAGATGTATTTATGTCGTTATTGTTAATTATAAAGCTCCAGTCAGTTTCTTTAAACATAGCTCTAAGTTTATGAAAGTTTGCTTTCTTGAAATTAGGGACTTTTTCGATGCTACTATTTGGTTCGTTACTAGTAAAGTTTAAAGTGAAAGTTATCGTACAATGGTCGCTGTTACTGAATTCATCACCAACATTCAAATTCTCTATTAATTCTTCTTTTGTTGCAAGTACAATGTCAAGAACGTTAATACCACGGGTCGGTGTTCGAACAAATTGATAAAGCGAACTCTCTGGCAAGTTCGTATACAAGTCATGTCCGGAGTGTGAAGTAAGAGTATCGCCCCACTTGGTCACAGGTAAATTAAAGTCGCCAAAAAATACGGTATCTTGTGAGTTACTTACATCTGCAATTTGTTCATAACTTTCTCGGTCAGTTTGCACTGATTGAGCCGGAGGTCTGTATATTAATGCAAGTATTATTTTTGTACCTTTATTATTCTTTATTAGCACAAAAGATGTGTCGACGTTCACAATTTGAGGTTTTGACAAGAGACTTTTGGTTAAGACTTTCTTTGATATAAAATAAAACGCCACCTCCATTTTTATTTATTCGGCTTTTCTCAAACATTACATAACCAGGAAGTGAATACTCTGCTAAAAAGTCTCTATCTACTGTATTGAGCCAAGATTCTGTTATACCAATCACATCATAATTTTCAGTAAACACTAGTTCCTCTAAATCTGAAAATTTATTGCGTATGCTACGAGCGTTTGCATAGAAAACCTTTAAAGTTGCGGTTTTAGAACTCACAGAACGTTCTTTAATCAAATTTTTGGTTCTGATCAGATCTACATTTACATTCATGGCTGACATCGGTCCTCGGTCGTTATCCCTGGCGGTTTTTGAATTTGGGTCGTATTGGTGGAGCTTTATCCAAATTCGCGGTTCTTGACAGATTAGCATTTAATTCCTTCGCAGGTTGTCGTCCTCGCTGTCTTCGGTCCTCCTTCCTGGTTGTCCTGTGCTGAGTCGATTTCTTCTCCGAAAATCCTTCACCGCATCGTTGAGAAGACGCCCAAAACGTGCTGCTCCCACCTGGTTCAGATGAACTCCATCGTCCGAAAACAAATAGTCATCGTAGTAGAAATTGTCCCAGGTGTCGACGAATCCCACGTTTTCCTTCCTGCAGAGGTTTGCTAGACAACGATTTGTGCTGGTGGCTATGTTGTAAAATCGGCTCTCTACACCAAGCCGAGGGACGATTCCTGAGACGATGATCCTTGATGACTTCTCCTTAAACGACTTGAGCAGCTGCTGGTACTTTAAAAGCAAATCTTCCGACCGGGTTCGCTGTACATCGTTGGATCCAACGTGGATGACGTACATTGTATTAGCAGGGGCCAGAGGAGAGGAGAAGAGAGAAAGGAAGGGAGATGGGAGAGAAGAGAGAAGGGAGAGGAGAGGAGAAGAGAAGAGAGAAAGGAAGGGAAATGGGAGAGAAGAGATAAAGGAAGGGAGATTGGAGAGGAGAGGAGAAGAGAGTGGAGGAGAAAGATGGAGAGGAGAGGAGAGAAGGGAGCGGAGGCGAAAGGAGGAGAGGAGAGGGAGGAAAGGGAAAGGGTAGGGGAGGAGGAGGAGGTAGAGATTCTTCACTGTATTTACTGAGAGGAGAGAGTGAGTGAGAGTTTGAGGGGGGGATGGTCGGCTTTATTTAATCGAACATCATGAATAAATTTACCTTGCCTCTTCTTCCGCTCTATTTCTATTTGCTCTGTATATATATAGTTTTCCCTCGCCCCTCTAGGCAGCTCCTCTTCACCAAAATCTTCCAACTTTTGTCCGTAGATTTTCATTAGTTATACATATATTTCCATTATTTGTTCATATTTTATCCTGTATTTTTTTAATATATTTCGATTAGTTTTCCATGTTTCCATTATCTGTACATATATGTCCAGTATTTGTCCATATGTTTCCATTATCTGTACATATATTTCCAGTATTTGTTCATATATTTCCAATATTTGTCCATATGTTTCAATTATATTTTCATATATTTCCATTATTTTCTCATGAATGTCCATTAGTTTTCCATATATTTCCATTATTCTTCCATACATATATATATTATGTTTCCATATATTTCCATTACTTTTCCATATATTGTCATTAGTTATTTTGCATATTTCCATTATTTTGTCCATGTTTCCATTATTTGTCCATATATTTCCATTACTTGTCCATACATTCCATACATGCCATTACTGTTGTCATATATGTCCATTATTCTTTCCACATAAAGTACTTGCATCGCTTTTCCATACATTTATATTATGTTTACATAAATCTCCATTATTTTTCTATATATTTCCATTATTTTCCTCCTCGTTTCTATATATAATCCGTCTATTGTTTCCTATAGTTAATTGTCCCTAAAACACAATGATTCGCCAACATGTGTCCCTATTGTGTTATTTAAACAAAGTAACTAAAATCAGCCCAAGATTTATTCCAAGTGATAACCAATTTACTATATACAGTATACTGTAATTCCCCTATTTTCTCCCTAACGACGACTCTTTGACTGTCCAATATCCATTCTCTATTTTCTTACTCCTAATTATCCCATTGTTTCTCTAAGCAACAAATCTTAGACATTGTACAGTATACAGTATATTCCTTAATGTTTAAATATTTTCCCTAAATATTTCGTTTATATTCATTATTCCTTCAACAACAGCCCTTCACCAAAATGTTCCCCTATACACGCCTATTTTCCAATCCCCCTTTTCTTAACCCCTTGAGGTTTATGACGCATTTTGACAGTTTCTTCTGGCTATTATTAGACGATTTTATTCAAATTCAAAATTCTGTATTCACATGTTTTTAAATGTACAAAATGTCATACAGTTCATTCACTCGCGTATATACATTAACCATACATAAAATGTCCTACCCAAGAATCAATTGTAACAATAGTATATTATTCTTACATAGATTGTTTATGATTTAATTACACTCATCTCTTGATAGAATATTACTCCCCATATATATCTCATGTGACATAGTTCTCTCATCTGGCTACAACTTCGACTTAAATCATCCTGTCTATTACATTCTTCATGCCATTTTTTAATGATCTGTTTTCTGACATATTATATCGGGTTGTTAGATATCTAATATTATCGCCCATGACAGAGTAGGAACCAAGGCGAGCCATGTTATAAATAGTTTTTACTATAATATTATTATAATTGGCAATATGATTAAACATAGCTCTGGATCCATTACTTGTGCCAAGTGTGGCAGCAGATTAGGAAGGGTATATGGCAATCAGAGGGCTGACTGACGCCGGCTTTACCCTTTTCACTCCCACATATCCTTCCCAAGTTGTATACAATCGTCTCATGTTAGCCAGAATTAACTGCCAAAACGCGTCATAATCCTCAAGGGGTTAAGGGGAAGTTTTTAGTTTTCTCTCTAGACCTCCATCAAGCTTTCAAAAATACCTGCAAGGGCCCCCTTCGATATAAATGTGTACATTTCTCGGTAGAAAAATTTCCCGACCAAAGGCTGATCCCTCATAAATTACAGGTTTGCTATCGCTCGCCAGGAAAAATCGACACCTACTATGGGTTTCAGAGGCCGTGTGGCATCTTTTTTTCGGGAATAACTTATTAACAAACAGTTGGATCAGTATGATATTTTGACACGGCTTTATTCACACCGTCCCCTAATTTTTGTCAATATAGTGCAATACCAAAAGTGTAGAAATAAGCCAGTTGTCCCTGTGTCATGAGGTTAAAGTCGCACATTAATGACTAAGAAACGGACAAGGTTACCGTGGCTTACCTGTGAGAACCACCAAACCATTATTGCTCCTCCATCAAACACGGTAGTTATCAGCCACCACTCAACCCTATTATCGCCTTTAAATTAAAGTAATCTGTTAATATCAAGTATAAATATACAAAAATACATACTGTTTGTATATGTAAGCTTGATATTGACAGATTACTTGAATTACTTTGTAATTCGACAAATTACTTTGTCGCGGACAAAGACCGGTTCCTAATAAATTACAGGCTCGCTTTTGCTCGCCAGGAAAAAAAAATAGATACCTAAATGGCACGAAAGGTCTTAAGATTTACAAAGAAATTGGGTGAAAAGTTTTCAAAACGGCAAACTAATGGAGCGAACGTCTTAAAATATCAAACCCAATAAGGCTTAACATGGGGGAGAAAGGGTTCGAGGCTAAAACCCCCCTCGAGCCAGAAGTAGTAACTAAGACGTCACCCTAGGCCGATTTACGTACGTACAGGAAAATATTTTAACCCTTTCAGTACCGGTGACATCCTTTTCATTATAATATCTGGCAACTATTACACGTTTTATTCAGCTTAGGAAGGACGTCTAGTATTGTCTACCCATTAAAAGATTACAGACTATCTCAAGCCTTTTAGCTGCCATAAATCCTTCCTAAGCTTCATAAAATCGTCTAAATGCAGCTGAAAAAAAGACGTCGCCGGTACTGTAAGGGTTAATTATTTGAACGCACAGATCATAGTCGTCATTAAATGAATAATAATATTCCTCCAATAACTAAGCCTGAAGGGTAAACTTGCATACGGAAAGGTACAGGAAACAAACGTCTAAGATATTTTAAGAGCTACTTTACTTTAAAGGGGCAAGGAACAATATGTTGCCAGTAGTGGGCCAAAACTTTATTATCCCTAACCGAATCACATGTTGGATAATATTCGCTTCCGACGGTCTTCGGTATAAAAATTAACACTGTACAGTATATGAAGAAAAACATATTAGAACAATTAACACTGTACAGTATATGAAGAAAAACATATTAGAAAAATACAAACAAATAGTGGCTAAATCACGATCGCACCTAAAAGTCAGTACTTCAAAAAATACAGTATAATATAAAAAAAGGTGTACGATTTTTAAATAGCAACTATATATAGCTTGCAGGGCTGGGAAGTACTATAGGAGTTGTGCCTGGGCTCTATGCAAACCTAATTTACTGTCTCCCTAACTTTTGACTTCCACTTTGCAATTATAAACGCGATAAAGAACAAGTTGAAAACCGCATGTAAATTTAATTTAAACAGAATCGGCTAGCTACAAAAACTAAACTAAGAGAGAATGAACAAACATAACATCTACTTTCTGCCGTCCCATATACTGTACCATGACGGTACACACATACAATCTTGCAAAATCATGTAAATGTTTCTTTTCATGTATTTGTTATATATTTATATATATATATTTATATATATTTTTTTTTTTTCATTTATTTACTATTTTGTTTTTTTCTTCTCGCAAATACTCAGACCCCTTGTTCAACGATACCCTCTTTCACTGTCATGAAGATCTGGGACATACAGATGTTGAGACGTTCGTTCCGTTAGTTTGATGATTTTGATACCCTTCGCCCCATTTCGTTGTCAATTTTAAGAACTTTCGTGGCAGTGTATATCATCCCTCTCAGTCTTTGAGGTTGCCTTTTTCACTTGTATTGCATAACATTTGACGATTGTACTTGGGTTTGGAAGGCTTATATGAATCAATTGGTAAAATATTTCTAGATCAACCGTCTGACTTCCACAATTCCTACCTAAACTGAATGAAATCGTCTAGCCGAAATACAAGAAGAAACTCGACCTCGTATATTTAAAGGGTTAATGGAACTATGTATTTTGTGTTTACGTAACTTTCAGAATCATCTCCCAGACTTAACACTTAAGGGGAGATGGGTAATTTTTCTGGTCCCCCTTCTTCATGTCTAGCCCCATTAGTTTTCAGGTTTTAAGACGTTCGCCTCATTAGTTTAACGATTTTAAAAACCTTTCGTCCCATTTCTATATCATTATCAAGACCTTTTGTGCCATTTAGGTGTACATTTTTTCCTGGCGAGCGATAGCGAGCTTGTAATTTTGAGAGAAATCGGCCTTTGGCCGGGACGTTTTATATCGAAAAATTTCGAAATTTATCTTGAAGGGGTGTCTAGAGAGTGTTTTTTGTTTGTTAAGTTTGATGAAGGTTTAGGAAGGAAACTAAAACAAAGTATATAAACAAAGTATATAAACAAAGTATATAAACAAAGTATATAAACAAAGTATATAAACAGAGTATATAAACAAAGTATATAAACAAAGTATATAAACAGATATACAAATGGGCAAATAAATACGGCCATCCCCCCTTAACGAACAATTGATGGCGTCGCATTAGGAACAAACTCAGATAATAAAAATTGCGTAAAAATATGACGCGTAGCTCTCACTGGTCTTTCTTAAGCTGAATGAAACTCTCCAATAATCTCCAGAATAACGGGACAAACACAGTCAATAGTACGGTTACTGAAAGGTTTAAAGATCAACAGACAAATAAGCGAGTTATTCAAATTAAACCTCGACCATAGCATCTTCTATTTGTCGACCCCCCCCCCCCCCCCCCATTTATCTCGCTCACTCTCTCTCTCCCTCTCTCAGGTACTTATTTGCCCAGTGCATAATACAGAGAACATACACATTCTCTCTCTCTCTCTCTCTCTCTCTCTCTCTCTCTCTCTCTCTCTCTCTCTCTCTCTCTCTCTCTCTCTCTCTCCCAGATAATTCTAAGTATAATAAAGCTTTATAATAAAAGTAACAAGGATAATAATATACGCTAATCTCGGCCACACAGAACCAACGATCGAGCCAGCCAATCGTTCATTCGTTCATGGGGCGGGGGAAGGTTAAACACACTCCAGATTTTTTATGCACGGTCCATGAGTGGGGGATATAGTTGTGGGGAGAGAGAGAGAGAGAGAGAGAGAGAGAGAGAGAGAGAGAGAGAGAGAGAGAGAGAGAGAGAGAGAGAAAGTGTTGGCTCACCGCTGCTCTAAAGAAATCTATACAAGTAAAAAATAAACCTTATGTCTTCTCCTTAAAAAATGAAACTGACGAAAATAAAAAAGAAATATCTAGATTATAAGAGAATCTTGAATAGATTATTACGAAAGGCAGAGAGAGAACATTATGATCTGTTACTTAAGTAAAACATCGGCAATATTAAAAAGTCCTGGGACATAATAAAAGAAGTCATAATTAAAAAACAATAAAAATACTTGTTACTAATTTCGTCATTGATGGTAGGGTTGTTGATGACAATACACATATTGCCGATGCTTTTAATAATGTTTATCTTAATATTGGAAATAATATTAGTAAGTCACTGCCAATGATCAACAAAACATATGCATAATTTTTGTCTAATGCAAATTTTGGTTCAATGTTTGTGACACCAACAAATCGTGAGGAAGTAAAGGGCATCATAGCAAATCTAAAGAAAAAAAGTCCAGGTTGGGGGAATGTAAATTGCCATGTCATTAAAGAGACTCGTTTAGTTCTCTCTGACGCCTTTGCTCATCTAATTAATTTGTCTTTATCTGAGGGAATTTTCCCTAGTGAGTTATAAACTGCAAACAATATACCGTTATATAAGGGTGGGGATGTTTCTATTGTTAATAATTATCGCCCGGTGTCAGTACTAAGTATAATTTCAAAAATATTCGAATGTATTATGTATAACAGATTAATTTCTTTCATAAATAAACATGATCTCTTATACAAGTATCAATATGGATTTCGTAAAAGGATATGATACAGAATTAGCGTTAATACTGATGACAGATAAGATTTCAGAAGCTCTTGATAAAGGTAAACAATTACTTGAATTATTTTTGGACTTTAGTAAGGCATTCGATACTGTAAATCATGAAATACTTCTGAAAAAATTAAGTCATTATGGAATTAGGGGGGTAGCATTATGGAATTAGGGGGGTAGCATTATGGAATTAGGGGGGTAGCATTATGGAATTAGGGGGGTAGCATTATGGAATTAGGGGGGTAGCATTATGGAATTAGGGGGGTAGCATTATGGAATTAGGGGGGTAGCATTAAATTGGGTCAAAAGTTATTTGGACAATAGGCTGCAATATGTAACTTACAATAGCAAAAACTCTTTCAGTGATGTGGTAGAATCTGGTGTTCCACAAGGCTCTGTTTTGGGGCCGCTTCTGTACTTGATATATGTAAATGATATAGTTAATGTCTCTACAGAGTTACTTCCTATTTTATTCGCCGATGATACAAATATATTCTTGAGTGGTGACAATATTGATAACTTAATTGATAAGATTAATAATGAGGTAAAGAAACTGTTGGAATGGACTATCGCAAATACACTTGCACTCAATTTAGAAAACACTCATTATATGATATTTTCTATGAAAGGTAAACGAGTCACAGCTACCAGAAGTGTGTGTATAAATGGTAAAATATTACAAAAGTAGAGAGCACGAAATGTTTAGGTGTAATTATCGACTCTAAGCTTTCTTGGTGCGACCACATCAACTATATAAAGAATAAACTTTCAAAGGGTATCGGGGTTATAAACAAGGCAAGGAAATCGCTAAATATATCAACACTCGTAACTCTGTATAATTCCTTTGTATACCCTTATTTGACATATGGCATAGTAAATTGGGGCACAGCAGGTGAAATTTATATTAGACCATTAATGATCCTCCAGAAAAGAGTAATAAGGATGATAAATTTAGCTCACTATAGAGCTCATACTCCACCAATTTTCAAAACATTAAAACTATTACCTCTCTCAGATATATATCAATTCTCAGTGTCGAAATTAATGTTCAAAATTATCAAAGGTATTGTACCAACAGTTCTTACCGAAATGTTCACTACCAATATGAACATACACCATCATTTAACAAGGCAGGGAGGGAGGTTGCGCATTCCTATCGCGAGGACTAACTTAATGAAAAGAACTTTCCGACATAAAGGAGTTCAAATTTGGAATATCATAAACGAAAAGCTCAATACACAGTGTACCTTCCCAGTATACAAGAGGTCTCTTAAAAATTACTTATTAAATAAATAAATGCATAATGTAAACTACCTATTTTTAAGATTATTTATGTGGAATCCAATTGATAATCTAATTATTATTATTATTATTATTATTATTATTAATTATTATTATTATTATTATTATTATTATTAATATTATTATTATTATTATTATTAATTATTATTATTATTATTATTATTATTATAACTTACGTTACTACAAATTACAAATATATAGTTTTGTTCACCTGACATCATATATTATGTATAGGTATGTATCAATGAGGAAACATAATTATGCCTGATGGCATCAAATCCACATTGACACAAAGGGTATGAATAATTGTTATGTATCACCTGTATTTATGTACATTACTTTGTGTCAATTAAGTCTTTTGAATTAAATTGAATTGAATTAAGCACACGGGGGGGGGGGGGGGGGCATCGAAGCTAAGAAATATATATATACACGGTGAAATTGTTTAAAAATCGAAAACAAAAAATATTTACGAATTCATATAATTATAGAGTGATAATGAGCTTTAGCATAAATCAATATCGAATAAGTGCAATACATATTATTAATAAACTGAAAAAGGTAGGTAGGGAGGTGGGTGGGTCGGATGGGTAGGTAGGAGGTGGGTAGGTAGGTAGGTAGGGAGGTGGGTGGGTCGGATGGGTAGGTAGGAGGTGGGTAGGTAGGTAGGTAGGGAGGGAAGGGAGTAGGTGGGTGGGTACTACCCACTGGGTAGGTACTGTACAAAGGAAGGAGTATAAAGGAAATCAAGCAACAACAGTTCTAGTGACCCTTCTAGGTTGCTTGTCCTGCAAAACACTGAGGATCAAGTGTCCAAACAGTGGTTTAGAGGGGGTAAGGGAACATTGGAAAGGGAATTACTGCCCTGGAACTAATGTCCGTGGCAGGATTAGGAAGTGAGTAGAGGACAGATGGTTAGTAACTGAGGGGGGGATAAAATAAAGTTATTCATTTACAAACGCAGTTAGTCGCGGGTTTGATGCGAGATATTTGTCTAGGCGGAGTTTAAATGAATCAACGGTGATGCAGTCTATAACGTTTCGGGGAAGCAAATTCCACAAGTTGACAACTCGATTGAAGAAGTAATTCTTAGATTCGTGCGAGTTAAAAGATTTACCAATAATTTTGCAACCGTTTCCCCCCGTGTAATTAGATTGGTCGATAGTGAAGTACTTACTACAGTTCATATTGTCGATGCCTTTGATGATTTTGAACACTTGAATTAAGTTACCTCTTAATCTGCGCTGGGTTAAAGGAAATAGATTTAATTCTCTAAGACGCTCTTCGTATGGTTTGTTCTTTAGGCTAGGTATCATTTTGGTAACTCTACGTTGAACTCGTTCTAGCTTGTTTATATCTTTTTGGTAATAAGGGCACCAGGATTGAATGCAGTATTCCAGAAGAGGGCGGACTAAGGAATTGTAAAGGGTTAGGATAACTTCTCTGGATTTATGCTCAAATGACCTGCCTATAAAGCCAATTATTTTGTTTGCCTTCTTAACAACTTCTGAACATTGTTGACTCGGTTTTAGGTTACTCGATATTGTTACTCCCAGATCGGTTTCTCTGTTTACATTCTTAAGCTGAGTGCCATTCATCGAATAGTTTGCTTTCTCATTTAGGTATCCGATATGTAGTACTTTACATTTATCCGCATTGAAACTCATTTGCCAAATTTGGGCCCAACAAGACAATTTATCTAGATTGTGTTGCATATCGTCAACTTGTTCTTTTGAGAGTACTCTATTTGCAATATTTGTATCGTCAGCAAATGTTGAGATTGTACAGGTGAGACCCTCATCTATGTCGTTGATGTAAATTAGAAAGAGAATTGGTCCAGTACCGATCCCTGGGGTACCCCGCTACTTACATTGATCCATTTAGATGCCTTACCGTTTATGACTACTCTTTGCTTTCTGTCGCTGAGCTAATTTTCTATCCATTTCAACACACCGTCTTGTATTCCAGGTAGTATTTCTGTATTGGTAGGTAGGGGAGTAGCTGGGTGGATAGGTAGATAGGGGAGTAGGTGGGTGGGTAGGTAGGTAGGTAGAGGAGTTGTTGAGTGGGTAGGTAGATATGTAAAGAGGGCAGTGGGTGGGTGGATCTGTAGGGAGGGGAGTAGGTGGGTGGGTAGGTAGGTAGGAAGGAAGGGAGGGTAGTAGGTGGGTGGGTAGGTAGGTAGGGATGGGAGTAAGTGGGTGGGTAGGTAGGTATGGAGGGGAGTAGGGGGGTTGGTAGATAGGTAGGTAGGGAGGGGACCAGATGGGAGGGTAGATAGGTGAGTAGGGGGTGGGTAGCTAGGTAAGTATGGAGGGAGGAGGGAGAGGGGAAGGTATGTAGGTAGGGAGGGAGGGGAGTAGGGGGGTGGGTAGATAGGTAGGGAGGGGAACAGGTGGGTGGGTAAATATGTAGGTAGGTAAGTAGGGAGGGAAGGGAGTAGGGGCTGGGTGGGTAGGGAGGGAGGGGAGTAGGTGGGTGGGTGGTTAGGTAGGGAGGGTGTTACGACCGGGACTCGTATAAAACAAGGGCTCTTAATCATTGGACTAGAAAGGCACACAGCCACAACGGTAACACTAGATCCAACCCTCGAACTTATAATGCCGGCGCACAAAAACACCTATACCCTCCAGAGTTAAATCTGCGATAGCGGGGTATCCTATAACTTGGTATAAATGCACTGCTACTACAGGCTGATGATCTCTGATACAGCCTGATCACAACAACATACAATTACGTTAATAATGTATACAAGGAAAAAGATAGAGAGCTTAATTAAATCACTGGAATGATTTAATGCAAACAAGAAGAAGGTATAATTAAAGTTACTCTAAACAATAATAAACTGTCACTCCTATATTAAAGAAAGTGAATAAAAGTCCTAAAGCATCGAACAGGAATCTTCTGAAGAAAGTCTGATGCTGCTTAACCCGTTGAGCCCCGGCTAGTTATAATATTTTGTTCACCCCAGTCCCAAGCCATTTTCACTTCTTTTTTTTTGTTTGCTAAAATGGAAAACAAGGACGAGAAATGAAAACAAAAATTGGGGGCGGGGGGGGGGGGGTCGAAAGTTCGTCTCCCCCGCATGACCACCCGCCCGGGAGCACTAGGGTAAAAACTGAGTATGGCATTGTACGGCATACATCCTAAGGAGTGTCTCACATAAATCTCAAGCCTCTAGCTCCCATACGACCGGAGTAATGAAGGTTCAAAGTGGCGGTGAACTAAGGGTGTAAAGTATCCCCACTAAGCCCACCACCACCAGCCGCGCGGCTGTCTCGGCCCGCTCACACCTACTGGCCCGGCTCCCACACACACTACGGTACTTCCCCCTCCTATTCTCCCGCCATTTCCTACCTTACGAGCCACGTAAGTGTTTTTTATATGTCGGACGCACGTGATGCGTCGCTGGGAGTTGGTGATCAAACACTGCCGACGCATCACGTGCGACGCTGGTTCTCACTGGGTTAAGATGATCGAATCGGATTTTGAACTGTTATATAAAGCAGGAACAAAATATGACAAGTGTAGGGACATACAGTGTTAACTGGCATGGGAATAACGATAAATGCGCAATAGTATTATCTCCAACAACAAAAGAAGTACTTCCTCAGGCAACGCAAAAGCCTGCTCGGGTTGTGCAACTCAACAACAACAAAGGCTTACAATCAACGTGAATAAAAATGCTGCATACATAACATAAGAGCTTATAATCCTAATCGGGTGTCTGCTAGTTGAATAAAGTCTAGCTGGGATGTCGTAGGCTAGGAAACAATGGCTGAGCAAGCGGCTCGTTGCCTAGCGAGGTCCTTAAGACTGTACGGCCAAATTACGTTAAATGACAGGGTGCTCTCTTGAGAGATCCAGATCGCTAGTATCTGGTTCTCTCCTGGCGACCCTCTTCAAGTCAAAGCAAAACGAGTTAGCACAGTGTTGGGTGGCAAGGCAAAAGCCCTCACTCGCAACACAGTGCTAAACTCACATGGTACACAGTCAGAAAGACAACCTAGGCTTCCCACGTATCCATTGCGATTGTACAAGTTCAACAAAACCTGGTACACATCGGAAATCACAACATCAATAGCCTCACCCCAGTCTAGCATTAAATAGCCCCGCAGACAACCAAGAAATAGGTAGGGAGACACTGCGAGTATGTCGAACCTCTACAGACAAAATGTTAACCCCTCCAAAATGTCTAACTAAGCATGAAATATCTGAGAGCTTCAGCATATAATACGATGGCCGATATATGAAATCGTGCAGAACCAAAGGGGAGTTATGATATTAAATAGATTAGAAGCATAAGAGGTAAGAAGTTGAGAGAGATAGAAAGTGTTCTACAGGTGGAAGTCGGGGACAGATGGCAAGGGAGGTGTGAAGGTTATGCTGGTCAGGCAAGCTCTGAGCAAGGAAGGCACAAAGGCAGCAGGGAGTGCGGGGGGACTACCTCCTGCCGCGGCAGGAGTGCGGCAAGGCGGCCAGCCACTCAGAGGGCCCGGCCGTGGCATGACGTCACCGAGACAACGCGTAACACTACGCGCACAACACTCTGCCTCCTGCACTTACTCACTCACACTCTCTAGCTGTATCATTCAGTCTTATACATTAAACTTATAACTGATGATATAAAATATAATGCATTGTCACAGACGAAAATAAAGAACACTTCTATACTGCCTGTCACATGAAGATTCACAAGAAAGAGAGTATAACATTCTCTGATAACTGTAGTCCATTTCACTGCCCTGGCGAGCGCTAGTGGCTACCGGGAGGCGATTCTGCCAACACTGGTAGGCGTCACAAGGGGAAGAAAGGTAGGTAATTAAGGTAGAGGGTTGATTGACAGATGAGAATAAGGCATCCTCAGAAGGTAGAGTAAAGAAAGGTGTAGCAAGGAAGAAAGGTGTAGACAGGTGTAGAAAGGAAGACAACTGTAGAGAGGAAGAAGGTGTAGAAAGGAAGAACGGTATGTAAAGGTGTAGAGAGGAAGAAAGGTGTAGAAAGATATAGAAAGGTAGAAAGGTGTAGAAAGGTAGAAAGGTATATAAAGGTAGAAAGGTGTAGGAAGGTAGAAAGGTAGACAGGTGTAGAAAGGTATAGAACGGTAAAAAGGTGTAGAAAGGTAGAAAGGTGTAGAAAGGTAGACAGGTGTAGAAAGGTAGAAAGGTGTAGGAAGGTAGACAGGTGTAGAAAGGTAGAAAGGTATAGAAAAGTAGATAGGTGTAGAAAGGTAGACAGGTGTAGAAAGGTAGAAAGGTATATAAAGGTAGAAAGGTGTAGGCAGGTATAGAAAGGTAGAAAGGTATAGAAAGGTAGACAGGTGTAGAAAGGTGTAGCAAGGTATAGAAAGGTAGACAGGTGTAGAAAGGTAGAAAGGTGTAGAAAGGTAGAAAGGTATAGAAATGTGTAGAAAGGAAGAAATGTGTAGAAAGGAAGAAATGTGTAGAAAGGAAGAAAGGTGTACAAATGTGTAGAAATTTGTAAAAAGAAGGATAAACGGTGCCTAACCAAACACCAACACCATTATAACTCTTAAAGCGGGGGAGGGGGGGGGGGGGGGATTTTCTGGTCCCACTTCTCCCGCATGTGTAACCCCAAAAGTTTTGAGATTTTAAGACATTCAGCCCTTTAGTTTGGCGATTTTAAGACATTTCACTTCACTTCTTTGTCAATATTAGGACCCTATAGGTGCCATTTAGGTGTCGCTTTTTTCCTGGCGAGCGATAGTGAGCTTGTAATTTTAGAAAAAATCGGCTCTCGGCCGGGATATTTTTTCTACTGAAAAATTTACAAATTTATCGTGAAGGGGATTCTAGTGGGAGCATACTTAAGCTTGATGGAGTTCTAGCGAGGAAACTAAATGATTCAAAAATAAATGTTTAAATAAGTAGACCAAAAAATACCCCCTACCCCCTTAATGACGGATATAGGTATGCCTTTCAGTCTTCAAGGTTGGCACTTATACACACTATTGTGGCTTTCATTAGACCATTGTACTCAGATCAGGAAGAAGCTATGGGACTTCAAGGGTTAATTGAGGTCCTTTTTACCCATCTGACTGCTCGAGATCATTAAAACACTGTATAGAATCGTCTGTGGTTAGCCAGAAGTAAACTGCTATAAGGGTCAATGAAGCCAACAGTTCAGATTATAGCCCTCTGTTCAAAATACATGGTAATAAAGCAGTAACTGGCTATATACACACAGTTACGAGTTATTGTGGGTTGTAATGGAGGAAAAGTACACACATAAAAACGTTTAACAGTAACGGGTTGGAAGGTAGACTGCGGACCTCGAATGCCAGAGAAGGGCTTAAACAATTTACTCTTTCTCTCTCAAACGAGAAAGAGAGTTATATAGATACTCAGACAACACAGACTTTGCAGTCCCTACTAGATACTACTTGGTTTAATACAAGAACATTAAAGCAGGAGAGAGAGAGAGAGAGAGAGAAGCAGTAAAGTTGTTTCAGAAATGTTTCGTCCCTCTGGCCACTCCTTTCTGGAATTCACTTCCTTTTTTTCTATGTCCACTCTTCTCTAATTACCAACAGTTCAAATCCTGTTGTTACATATTTCCCACTAATGGATGATACTATGACATGCATTGAATTTATCTCTATAAAATTGATTGTACAGTCATGAGCATAAATACTGCGACATCAACCAAACAACGTTAACTCCTTCATCACGAGAGGTTTATACTAAGCTGAATAAAATCGTCTGACAGTAGCTATAATAAATAAATAAATAATTGTGTTTGAACAAAAAGTGTAGCAATACCTTAGGAGAAGAAGGAGCGAACATTATCTGGTTGATGACTGAAGTATTTATGCTCGTGATTGTACATTATGACCCTTTCTGAATCCTAGAACTGCTTAAATGAAACAACGAAATGCAAATACTAGGTAAAGCAATAACAGGAAGATTCGATTCAGTTCGGGACAGTTTCGAACAGTTAAGGCCTCGAGGCTCAGAGTGTACAGTCTACGATAGAACTGCTGTCTTGGCCTGAGGCAATGTGTTAGTTCACTCACCTTTTAATAGATGGCACTTTAATCGCTTCTAATAAAACGGGGCGGGGTTAATATAGAGGTTCGAAGGAGGAGGAGTCAAACGTGTGTGTGTGTGTGTGTTCGAGAACGCACGGCACGCAGAATAAGTTTATTTTAACATAAGACACAGGCTATATTATAAAATTAGCCCATGCTGGATCACAAATAAGTAACACACATTAGGTGTTGCGTTATTTATGGAATTTAATACACAGACAATCAAGTTTCTATCCTTCGCACTTTCCATTCCCCCCTCCTCCCCCTCTCCCTTTCACCCCAACTCTCCTTCTTCACCCGCTTCCTCTCCCCTCCCTCCCTCCCACCTCTCTCATTCTCTCTCTCTCTCTCTCTCTCTCTCTCTCTCTCTCTCTCTCTCTCTCTCTCTCAAGGACATAAAAGATACCTTCTAAAATACGCAGAATAATACTATGCGATTGTTTTGAATTTACATATACATAATCTATTTTGTATTAATTTCACCACACCACCAAACGCCTCCAATGAAATTAATGAAAGCATGTATGTGATCCACCGGGATTCGAACCTGGGTTATCACACACAGATTTTTAGACACCTTAACCATTACACCACCAAGACGGTTAAAGGTTTATGCACACGCCTACGACTTATGAAATAAATAAATAATGTTAGGGATGACAAAAGTAACACATATATATTGATTAGCAATAGGATAACTAGCAAGGCAGCGAACAACACCTGTTTCTCGCTGCCTCGCTAGATATCCTATTCCTAATTAAGCTTCGATTCCCGAAGAACGCGTCTATATTTGTTTATATAATTATATATTAAGTGTAACAATAACACTTAGGATTTACGTTATTTGTGTTGGCTTAAGGAATAAGTTGGATAATACATATACTTGTGACCTCCACAATTTGTAATATTTGAGGAGACGGCGCTTCAACCTCTCTCCTCTGTCCATCACATTCAAGCACCAACCCACCCACGCCAACACTAACACAGGATACAAAACAGACACACACACACTCACACCCAATAACATAAAACGCACATCACACACATGATCACATACAACGTAATGGGCACAAATCACTCACACATGATAACATAAAACGCACACACACACACACACACACACACATACACACACACAAGCACACACACAAGAGCAAGAACTGACAGATATAAAAATAGTCCTATCCCAACCATTGTTAATATTATTAATAATGTGTAATAACGGCCTGTCACACCATATATACGCGCCCACCTTTAATAATATATGCATAAGTGTGTGAGCGTGTGTGTATTAGAATATAATTTATGTATGTATTTGCTTGAGTTTGTTTATGTATATGTGTATATATGTATCTATGTATGTGCAGTATATGTGTATGTATGTGTGCGTATATGTGTATGTATGTATGCGTTATTTATGTATATATATATGTGTCTATAGTGTATACTGTTTGTGGTTCGAGCCCGGCTGAGAGTATCAGGTAGGATAAGAGAAGAGCATATAAGCATGTAATGTGCATATATTTATGTATATGTATGTCTGTGTGTATGTGCTGTCAATGGTTCGAGCCCGGTTGAGATTATAAGGTATATAATATATATATGTACTGTACGTGTATTTATATGGTCATATGCACATATGTATGTAAGTATACGTACATATGAGCGAGAACATATTGCTCACTAGCGCAACTTCTGATTATAAATCTATGCATAAGCATTATCTATTATTAAGTGTTCGCGTATCTTCATCCATGTATTTCCACCCTTAACAATAGAACGCCCAGCTCTTCCATTTTTCGCCTTCTGTCACACACACACACACACACACCTACACTACCGAGGATTAACCTCCCATTGTAGTACCTGCACCCTCTTCACCCTGACCATACCAAAACAGTTTCTGTATGTATGTATGTTTGTGTGCATACGTGAGCGTTTGTGTTGTTCTGTATATGAGTAAGTAAATAAATGTGTATATGTACTGTATATCACTTACTCTCATGGTTATTTTATGATAATTTGTATTCTGCACATGCATCATTATTGTATTTATTTATTTTGTTTGTAAACTAAGCTTACCATCCTCATATCTGTACATCTCATGTTCATTCACTAAATTGTAAAATGTGTATTTTCAGCTCATGAGGCTGCCATTCTTTAATAAACCGTTTATTATTATTATTATTATTACACACACACACACACTGGTCCAGGCAAACTAGAAAAGGTATTAGCATTATTGAAGAGATGCTGCTGTCTTCAGTGCGTGTCATGGCCATCCTGAGCCTTACGACGTATACAGACTAATAACACACATAACAAAGCCACTATAACAACTTCGTCTCTCTCCAACACCCCTGCTCCCCTCTCTACACTCTTCAGAAAATAGGAAAAGTAGAAAATAGCTACGAGGTGCCGTTGTGAAGGCTTATCCTTCAATACCTTCACCTGACCTGACCCCTTCCGGGGTTTAGCTGGTCCACAAGGGTGTGTGACATGAACCCAATAGAGAATTTGTGGGCCATCATGTCATGGAGTGGAATGTGGTTGAAGTTAGGATTGGAAAGGGCGGGAGGAGTGGGATCGCGGGGCAGGGGGGGGGGGGGGGGGGGGGAATCCGTCGCCGCCCTAATATGAGTTGGATTTTTTTAAAATCAGCTCCAACGAGAATACAGGATGCAGCTTGTGGGTGGAGATCATATTGATTTCATAAATATAAATTGTAGATTTTTACATTTAAGATCCCTTTATATGTATTATATAATGTGTATGTGTTTCCAATGTTCACCGTAACATAATGATGGTGAAATAATACATATTAAATTAAATTCAAGGTAACATACACAGAGCTATAGTATACTTTTAATTATGTTTGGACGATAATTTAAACAATACGAAGTAAAAATATAAAACCCTAAACAATTTACAGTATATCAACTTTAAAACAACATAACAAGATTACTTGGATTATCGTTAATTGTTCAATTTGATGACTTACTTTATAGTAAATCATTACAATGGGTAACGCCGAACTGTTTACTGATAATGGGAAGCCACAGTAATTAAGCTAGTAATTAAGAATCCACTGAGAAAAGTATAATGCAATAATCATGGCGTGTCATATTACATGTTAAGGTAATATGTAATATGACATGTTAAGGTAGGCGGATGCCCAACCCCGAAAGGTGTTGAAATAGGGGAGCTATCCCCCCGCCAAAGGCGGCTTTCTAGGGCCTTTCCTAGCTGATGCTGAGAGGATTGGGTTCTAGTCATGTGGTCATGGGCTGGTCTATCAGAGTGAGAACTGAGCGATCTCTGCCATACCCATAGCTTACTCTGACTGTTCCTTTTACTTATATATTTTCTAGATCTCAAGTGACGGGGCCTCTTCCGTGGATTGACCTCCCAATCTACCAAGATTGGAAGCCAAAGCGTCACATTTTTCCTTTGCCCCTCAACTTTCTCTTCATAATTGCTGAGGGGCACAGGGCCCTGGGTGGGTCTTTGGTTTCCCGGGCGTTTCCGCACCCTCCTTAGCTCCCCGCCATGGAGTGGCTTCGGTCACCCAGGCTTTTTTGTGGTCGGCAGGGTGGGTTCTGTGGGGGCGCTCGGTTATGGCCTTGGCCTTGAGGCTGTTCGGCCAGGCAGCTTGGGGAACAACAACATCAACAACAACATGTTAAGGTAGATTATGAATTGGTCAACCACAGTGCTGTGAATAGTGGTATGGAAGAAAACATTTTTTACTCTAATATGAAAATTTGTTTTTATTACAAAATAAAAAAAAACACGTTTCGGCTCATCTAAAGTGTTTTCTCTAACTGAGCCGATATATCTTGTCTTTATGATATATATATTTGGTTATAATTTGGTCAAAGCTAGATTACAATGTGATCCAACTTGTCTTGATGCGTGGATTGTAACATCCCGTTTCAATTACTTATATATTTATACGATTGTTTACACTAACCAGGACGCCAAGGTTGGCAACTTTGAGTGTTTTGCAACGGAGCATAGTGTATATATTTATTTTCTATAACACATTGTATAAGGTAAATAATAGAATACGAGTTAATAATTGAGAATCAGTAAAGGTAAAAAGAACAGTATTATTAAAACACCAAAGATTTTTTTATGGACAGCTTTGAACACGACGATGAGGAAAATTATATATTCGGTTAGGAGAGAGAAGGGGGAGAGAAAAAGAGAGAAGGGGAGAGATAGGGGAAGGCAGCAGAGAGAAGGGGAGGAGGGGGGAATGGGAAGTTCGAAGGATAGAAACTTGATTGTCTGTATATTAAATTCCATAAATAACGCAACACCTGATGTGTGTTACTTATTTGTGATCCGGCATGGGCTAGTCTAATAATATAGCCTGTGTGTTATGTTAAAATAAAGTTATTCTGAGTGCTGTTCTAGAACACACACACACACGTTTGACTCCTCCTCCTTCCAACCTCAATACTAACCCCGCCCCCTTTTATTAGAAGCGATTAAAGGGCCATCTATTAAAAGATAAGTGAACTAACACATTGCCTCAGGCCATGACAAGAAGTTCTGTCGTAGACTGTACCTTCCTTATATTTCTTATGATATAAACCAAAGAATATCGCTATAGACAACTTTGACTTTTGCATAAAAAATCCCTTAACTTCCATATTTGTATTCTCTATGCATCATGATGAGTCTAGAAGTCCCCCCCCCCCCCCCACAACCTCCCATAGCTAAAAACAGAGCTGGGTATATCTATCCATCCATCTATCTATCTGTCTATCTATCTATATATCCATCTATTGCCAGACGCCGTGATTCCCGAGGTAGTAGCCACTAATGAATCGCCTCCATGCATCTATATCAGCTGTCACCCGGCACCCTTCCTCCCACTCAACATCACTTAACTCCTATGCCTCTCCAATCCATCCCACCACCTCACTCTCGGTCTGCCCTTCCCTCTTTGCCCCTGTAGTAATCGAGTTGATGTATCTAGCATTTGAGTGAGTAGAGCCAATCAGTAAATGTGTGGAAATATACAGGCTGTTTGCTCCAACCCTGTCTAATAGACTACCATAATACTTGAAAAAAAAAAATTATATTTTGTGCTGTTTATGATAAATGGGTATAACACGAGAGCTTCCATTATAACTATCATGTAAATATATAAAACATGTAAGGTAATCACAAATGTATTCATATTAATCTCTGAAACCACCCACTTTGCAATTATTCGAAACAAGAAACGAAATATTACAAACACGAAAAGCATAACGCAGATATGCTTTCATCAACACAATCGACTAGCTATAACAAACATAAAGGAACATAAAAGATTGAACATAGGATGAACATAGTGTTTTTTTCCCAGCTGATGGTAAATTTAATCCCTTAGCATCTGATTGCTTGATTCTTAATGGAACAATATGCTATGTCTCTGCATCATACTATTGTCAAGTTTTCATAATTAGCAACATACAATATTTCGCTACAGCATCTTAGTACTATCCGAGTAATCAGAATGGCGAGATAGAAATTTACCATCAGCTGAAAAATAAAAAAACAAACTGTATTTGCGTTTAAAATTACACATGGCAAAACAAGGAGAGGCTAGGGAAGTTTATGAGCCACTGTACGAGCAAAGCCAGATAGAGATATTTTACCCAGCAGGAAAAATTAAGTGCCTCCTCTTAAAGTTTACGCTCCATATACACACACACATACACGCACACCACACTATACACAGGTACACAGTACACACACGCACATATACACACCGAGACATATGCACAGACTCACAGTCGCAGATACACACACATAAGTACACGCGCACGAAAATACATACAGAGATATGCACACACACAGGCACATGGACACGGACACACACATTCACACTTGCACACGCACATACACACATAACCCCCCCACCCCACACACACACAAACAAACCAGACACACACATAAAAGGTATTCAAAATAAAAGGACCCACAAGTAATATTCAACGCCTGAAAAATTGTGGTGGCCAGAAAAATATGTGGCAAATGGTTATTCAGCTAGGAATTTATGACCCCACACTAACTTCCTGGAGAACTTAACTTAACACGCCGCACACAAATACCGTGTTGGGGTAAAATGAAGAGATAAATACGTCAGATTAGAATACAGAGGAGCTAAACACATGCGGATTTATAAGGTCAACGCGGGGAAAAGTTAAAAGACGTTTAGAAAATGATCGAGCACATGAACCAAGTGCGAAATATGCAAATGCCGTGAGAAACAGAGAAGGGGAGTTTACATTGAAAAAGTATAATAATGCATACACAATAACTAAATAAATAAACATGATCAATTAAATATATGTGGCAATAAAGTTATTCAGTTAGGAATGTATGCCCCACACTAACTTCCTGGAGAACTTAACACGCCACACAAAAATACTGTGTTGGGTGTATAATGAAGAGATATATACGTCAGATTAAGATAAACCAAAGTTAAGTAAATACAGAGACGTACAGGCGATTTGGATGAAATGAGTTAACAGTGAAGTAGATACAAATTTAAAAGACGAAAAAATTAAGACAAAACACAGACGTAACTAGAACGACATTTTGAAATACCGTGAATATTGGCAACGAAAACTATAAATAATAAACAATAATAAATACACGTGTTCAAAGGTTATCGCCGTAGAATTTATGGCCCCATATTATCTTCCTGGAGAACTTAACTTAACACGCCACACTAAAACACTGCGTTGGGGTAAAATTATGAGATAAATACCTCAGATTAAGATACAAAGGAATTAAATGAATATAGAGACTAAAATGTGATGTGAAAATAGGAGTTAAAAGAGAAGTAGGGCGAATTCAAAAGACAAAAAGAAAAATGAAAGATCAGAAGAAATAAGTGCAAAATGTTGAAATGCCTTGAAGAATAGAAAAGGGCAAGATATATCATAAAATAATGATAAATAAATATAAATGCCATAAGGTTATTCAACGCAGAATTTATGGCCCGACACTAACTTCGGCCACAGCATTTTGTTACCGAAACGTGTACACATTTATCTCGAAGGGGGTTCTTGGGGGAATTTGTTAACCTTGATGGAGGTCTAGCGAGGAAGCTATTAAATTAATAAGTATATTAAAACAAAATTATAAGTAGCCTAAATTAATTAAACAAAAGATCTCCCCTTAACCTATCCCACTCAAACAAGTAAGAATAGCCCTTCAAACTAATCCATCGTTTCAGAACATTTATCTTTAGTAAAACAAAAATCAAACAAAATAATACAAAAATAAAATAAATGCTTATGCCTATTTTGTTGTGCCTTTCAGATGTGGGTGTGGGCCTGGTTGGAACTGGGAGATGTGGTGGACTTATGACGGTATATCAGGTAAGCTGTATATATTGTACTATCTATCTATCTATGTGGCTTATCTAAATATCGATATCTATGTGTCTCTCTGTCTCACTTTCTCCCCCCCCCCTCTCTCTCTCTCTCTCTCTCTCTCTCTCTCTCTCTCTCTCTCTCTCTCTCTCTCTCTCTCTCTCTCTCTCTCTCTCTCTCTCTCACACACAATATACTGTATATATATATATATATATATATATATATATATATACTAAGTATATATTGCTAAGTCTTGCCCTCACATGGTTGGATATTAGCATAATACTGTGGACGCTGCTAATACTAGCGGTAGGTGAACATTTCAATTGACTTTAGCCTTTACAGTTCAGAATAATATTTGAATTGAGAAAGAAATGATAACATATATAAATGTGATATCTAATGTGTTTTGATTTCTGTTGTTGCATTGTAATTTAGCTGTTTTGAATTTGATGGTGTCTAGCCGTAGATTTATTTATATTAAAACCTTGCCTAGTTGGCCAAAATTATGTTGTTTAATTGTTTTTTAGATAGGCACATTGCCACGTGTTCAACAATGCATTACATTTTAGTGATCCTGTTTTAGCAATATATACAGAGTTATACTACATTTTAGTGATCCTGTTTTAGCAATATATACAGAGTTATACTACATTTTTAGGATCTGTTGGTAACCCTTTCGTAAGGATGGCTGCGTGATGTCGCCGAAAATTAGAATAAATCATGATGTTCCACAACGTATTTCTTCTCATTGCCCTACTAATAATATATATATATTTATTAGTGGCCCCTCCATCATTGACGAACATGCCTATTACATTAGTGGGTTAGTGGGGATTAACAAAGGGGACATGACAAATGTACTAAAGCTCAGTGATAGCGAAAGAACTCGTACCAATGGTTTCAAATTAGATAAATTTCGTTTCAGAAAAGATATAGGCAAATATTGGTTTGGTAACAGAGTTGTAGATGGGTGGAATGGACTACCAAGTGCTATAGTGGGATTAAAAACGATAGGGAGCTTTAAGATAAAATTGGATAAGCATATGGACGAGAAGGGTTGGGTGTGAAGGGGGATCAGCAGGGTTGGGCCAATCAGCGCTCTGCAGACCCCCGTAATCCTGCGTTAATCTCTAACCGTTTTGGTAAGATGATCCTCAGGGTATTAGAGTGTTGAGCCCTATAATTGGGCTTTGTAATTGGGGTTGTGTGGGACAGGGATCTGCCTTGCTTAGGCCAATCGGCTTTCTGCAGACTCCCATTTTCTTATGTTCTTATGTTCTTATAAGGCATCCTCTTCAAACACTAATCCGCCGTAGTTTGAATCTACCGCGCAGAGCATTTAAAATCTGAGGAGCCTTCATCATGAGTGCACGCGACCTCACTCATGGCTTCAGTCATTATGAATTGGGTTCTCACTACGAAAAAACTTCGTAAAAAATAAAAACAAAAAGAAAATAAGAATAACTATCCAATAAGCTTCCATCATATCGTGGATGTACTTGTGTGGATCTTTGACCAGACGCTGATTCAGGCGTCATTCTTCCTTTTCTGCTCTGCGCTCAGCCTGCCCGGACGTGTCTCCCCACGCTCCGCTGGTTCCGCATTTGCTGCGTCTTTAGTGAGTTTTTTCTCATTTGTTTACTCCGGGATGTATCGAGTAAGGTTAGGATATGTGTAGCAGGAGTGTCCTGGGCTGGTTGCCCGCAGTGCAGTGTATTTTGGGTCGTGTGTTTGGGGCATCTATTTCGGATGTACCCTCGTGGTCCTGTTGTGGACATGTGAACTTTTTCACAGTTGAGTTAGCTTGTGATGCAGGCGGCTTTCATTACGCGTTATTTTTGCTGCCTTTTATCTTTCTGATGAGGTAGCGTTGCTTTGCTGACGTTCCCAGCGTATTTTTCTTCCACTTAGTGAAGTTTTTTCTGGGTCCCGAGTCAGTCTTCCCTTTGTCGGAAGTATTTGCTACAGTGGTGTGTTGGCTGTGGTTCCTGTTGTGATATTTCCAGTGCTTTTGTTTATATTTCAAAAATGTTTGTGCCGTCTGCCTAGGCCTAGCCAGCCGCTCGTAGCTTTGCCACATGTACAAGTGTTATTGATTTATTTTATAAATAATTATGTCCTACTGTGTCATGTGTATCCTGGTTTAGTTGTGTATTGGCTAATTCCACGGACTATGTATGTTTCCTGGATTAGTTGTGTATTGGCGAATTCCACGGATTAGATTTGTGGACCCTAGGTTAGTTGTGCTTGGCTATCTCTCGGGTCCTATGTGCATTCAGATGGTTTCTGAACGGGGTGGGTTACTTTCCGGCGGGTTTTTCTCGGTTACACCATGAAAACCCCGGCCATGAGCCGTGTTTGGCCACGCGTGGTTTCAAAGACAGGCTTGTGTCACCGGCGAGTTGGTGTCTGTGGCTCCCCAGGACTGCGTCTCTGTGGTGGTGCCTGTTTCAGGCTCCCTATGATTCCCGGCGGATTGGCTGTACCCATCTAACATTGTTCATGCGGACATATGTTATGAAGTTTTTCTAACCGGTGTTCAAACCAATGGAAAAACCCTAGCTGTTGTTGTGGGCTTTCCTCCCCGGCGATCTTTTACAAAGAAGTGGGGATAGGAACTTATGGGGTTAACGTTTAATACATCAGATCTCACCCGGCGGGTGCACCTTAGTAGGGTGGGATGAACGAATTGGTAATTCAGTTTAGTTAACCGGTCCATCTTAGTGATACTATACGTGTCGCCGCCCTCACTCATACGGCGATCGAAGGCTCAATAATTAGGGTTATCATCTTTTTTCATAAGTTTTTCACACCCGCCGGGTGCTCCTGGGAGGAGGAAATACGGAATTTACAATTCAAGTTAGTTAACCAATTAATTGAGGGATACGTTTAGGTATCGCCGCCTTCGACATACGGCGATCTATGTGACAATTCGTGAGAAGTCAGATCTCATATCAGCCTGTCCTGTGTTAATCTGCTAGATAATTCAGGGGCTGGCGTCTTGGTGGGGGGTTGTTTTCCAAAATTGAATCTTGAAACAGTCACCACCAGAAAGACTATGTTTATAAACGCCATACTGGTCTTTTATATTCTGTCAGAGGGTATTCTTAACTTTCTTAAGATATGTCTAGATATTCGAAATCTTTTTAGAACCCCGCCGCGTAACGAGCTGTGATCATTGAGACATTACGTCTCGTTATCCGGCGGGTTATGTTATTAACACTTGTGTGCGAACATGTTGGGTTAACCTTATGAGCATTAATTCCTGGAAATTTTCTTTTTTTCCAGGGCTGGGCTCTGGCGGACCAATACAGAACCTGCAGTAGTTTTCCCACCAGTCTCTGTCATGGCTACCTTTGTCCCAGTTTTTGCTTTATGCATTACTCCAACCTGTGCCGGTATCCCTCTTTTTGCGCACACTCTTTGTATCAAGTGTGTTAAATATCTAGACCGTTCAAGGGGTCTGTGGGTGATACGCAACTGTTCCTTTTGCTCCCAACTAAGTGTCAAAGTCCTCCAAGATAATGATAAGACCGCAGCGGTTGCCTTACGAGAAGTTAGGCAACAAATGACAGCTTATACTACGGTTGTAGCTCGTAAGTCACTTCAATGTAACAACGTCCCTCTTTGGGATAGGCTTCTTCTTGAGCACCCTCCCCCTAAACGTTCCTCTTGAGTAACTAGTCGTAAGCCGGCGGAGACTGGACAGGGTTCTGTGTCATCTCCTGCCCCTGCTACTTCGAAATGTCGACGTGAGCCTACACCCCTGGTGGCAGCCTCCTCGTCTCGGGCGAGATCTCGGTCTAGGTCACCTCTCAGACACCAGCCACCCAGTCTTGCCTCTTCACCATTGAGTAAGAAGAGTAAGACGGAATGTTCTACCAGTGGTCACGGCGATAAATCCTCCAAATCGAAGAATAGTTCACGGTCACACCGCAGCCATAAATCTTAAAAAACGGATTCCCATGATAGAATGGCCTCCCGACATTCGCCAGTTTCTAGTACTTCTCGTCATACCTCTATCCCAGACAGAGTTTGTGTTCGGTCTCAAGGATCCAGTACCTAAAGATGAGTTACCCATTAACATTTTAACCCTGGATTTGGAGAGTTCGGGGAGCTCAGTGGTTGAGAGTGTTTCGGACTCCCAAGGGAGTGTAGGCCACGGCCTAGGTGTTTGGCGATATTCTCGCCCGGGGCCTGACCACCCACTTCCGGCTCAAACTATTCACACAGTGGCTGACGTCCACCGGGACGCGGCGATCCCATCCTCTATTCCTGACTTATCTTGGCAACGAGATGGTACCCCAGCTTCGGCGGGATCTTCTCAGGAGGAACAGGATGACAAAGACGAGGTTTCAATTATATCGGATATGGAAGGGCAAGAGTCAGGTTCAGGCTTAGACGCCGCACAAGATCTTAATGATTCACCAGTGAGTACATCATCAAATCAATTTGCCACTGCACAGGAAATTGATGGGCTACTAGTTAATGCTTTATCTAAATTTTTTGGCCAACAGCAAGAAACTCCCACAGTGGACTTGGGAGCTCCCACGACAAGCTCTACGGTACGGCCTCTGATGACTTCTATTGCTTTGACTCAGATCCCTCACCCTCCCTCTATGTCACCATCGGTGGTTACTAGGCCTGCTACGGCGGCATTGACCACTTCGAATGTAAGGGTTATAACGGATGTCAATCCGCCCCCTTTAGACAGAGCGCCTTTCAGAAAGGTAGCTATGCCCTTGCTTTATAGACCAGACGAGTCATGGGTCCTTTTGACCCCCACTAAACCAGAGCTCGCCCAGCCTACCTTGTCAGGGGAACTCCCAGTGCCGCGTGAGTGGGTCATCCAGGGCAATAAATCTAAGAAATTAAGGGCCTTGGATACTTTGGGGAATGTACTAGATGTCAATATCAAGGCTATACCTAGTTATTATCACCAGGACTATTTTGTTTATACTGCTAAGCCTGCTTTACCCTCTGCCTCAGCTTCAAGATTGTTTTCAGACTGGTCTAAGCATGATGGGTTTAATGACATTAAGACGCTGTCAGCTCTCACTCCAGAACTCGATTTGCAAACCGTCACAGACGCAGCAGCTAATCCAGTGTTGAAGGTGGGGCAGTTGGGTCCAGGACCTTGGGTGGAATGGGAGACAGAGGCTCAAAACTTTGCGACCACATTTACTTCCAAAAATTCCCACCAGATCCCTCAAGATACTCATTCTTGGTTCTTCATGCCAGTGTGTTCTGCCGGCGGAGTCCCTTCAGCTTTGTTTGCTTTCTTAGCTGCCCTAAAATTAATCTTTGTGAACTAAAAGACCCTTTCACTACCCCTACCCCAACTCACCTAGACCGAGAATTTAGGCTACGGGGGAAAGCTTTTCGCCTGTTCTCTCTATACATAGTGTCACAACAGGTAGCAAAGTCATTGCTCCGGTCCACTCAGGCAATCGCAGACGCGGATGCCAGACGATCGTTTGAATTGTCCCGGCGACTGCTTCTTCAGTCGTCAATCCAATCATTGGGTGACATACGCACCGCCTTGCTTGAGGCGGTACGAGCGAGACAAGATCTCAGAATGTCCTTAGTCCGAAAACTGCCTGATCGCATTGCGAATCAGGTGGTCATGTCACCAGTGCTCACTCCCTCTTTAATGTCCCCTGAAGTGTGGCGAACGGTTTTTAATATGGCTCAGGCTTTTAAACACAGTCCCACCCCTTCTAAGAAACCTGCCTTTAACTTCCCCAAACCCAGGCCAGTCGCTAATGCTCAGCCGGGGGGATCTAAGCCCTTTCTTCCACCTAAGTCCTCCTCCCCTCGACGTCAGTACAGGCATAGACAGGGTAGGTTTTCAGGTCAGAGAGGACGCGGCTATAATAAGCCGGGACAGGGCCCGTCTGCTGCCAACGCCGGCCAGCCGACGAAGCGTCCACCACCACCAACTCCACCACCATCAAAAAACTAAAGTCTCTCTCACTCCCGGTGCCAGTCTTAAGGCCGGCGGATCCGAGGGTAGTACAGCCGGCGAACCCTTGTCTGCTAACTGGGTCGTTCCGAACATGTCACCAAGCATGGCCGTTAAACACTTGGGCACGGATGGTGGCACGCAAAGGCATCACTTGGCGGTGGCTCCGGCGACCTAGCTTACGTCAGCCGACAACGGCGAATCTAGTTTCTTTAGAGGTGGAGTCACTGGTCCAGGAGATGATTGCCAAGAATGTCATCATCCCGGTCCCCCCAAAGTACCCAGTATTCACGTCCAAGCTATTTTTGGTTTCCAAAAGGGACAGTGTTCAGATGAGACCGGTCGTAGACCTGTCTTTTCTGAACCTTCACATTCACAACGAGTCTTTCCGAATGACAGTACACCAAATCAGGCTAACACTTCCGCCGGGAGGTTGGATGTGTTCCCTAGACCTGACAGACGCTTATTGTATTGGCACGTATCGGTAAACAAAAGATTTCAAAGGTTTCTGGCCTTACGGATCGGGCATCAAAATTTTGTTTTTCAGAGGATGCCCTTCGGTTTGAACCTGGCACCTCGATTATTCACGAAATTAGTCCGGCAAGCCCTGATGCCGTTGTTAAAGCAAGGAATCAGAGTTTTGTGGTACCTAGACGACTGGCTACGACACGGACGATCTGGGAGTCTCTGGTCGGCTCTCTCAACTGGATTCAACTAACTGTAATGTTGGGCCGGTTGAAAGTAAAACGTTTAATATTGGAGGGCAACAAATATTTCCCACTCTTACCGGCGGGAAAATTATGGCCCATCCCAAAATTAATCCACACCTTACTAGTGGTCTGGGCGAAGAGGGAAATGTTGCACTCAGTAATGTCATGGACCTCTCCTCCGCCAACGGTATGGGTAGACACGGATGCGTCAGGCACAATAGGTTGGGGATTTCAGTCAAACCAGGGGCACCAGGGTCAGGGGCTTTGGTCCCACTTAGAAATCTCCCACATCAATGTCAAAGAATTACTAGTCCCCTTGTATTTCCTTCAGGCTCACGGCTCTACTTTACGGGGCAAGTCGGTGGCCTTCAGAATGGACAATCTGAATGCAGTTCACTGTATTCAGAAACAGGGGTCAACGAGATCAAGGAAGTTGCTAAACGTGTCGGAAGAGATTTTTACTCTAGCCAACAGGCTAGACATTTATCTTCACGCATCTTATCTCCCAGGCGTAGCAAACGTCTGGGCAGACGCTCTGTCCCGGAGACAGAGCACGACAGTAGAATGGGAGCTCAAGCAACCCATTTTCAACCTAATGATTGCAGAGCTCTACCATCCACAAGTGGATCTGTTTGCGTCCGAGGAGACTCACAAACTCCCTCTATACCTCACCCGCCGGACGAAAACGCCGGCAGGGGGGCCAGACGCCCTAGTGACAGACTGGAACAGATGGAGCTCCATCTATCTGTTTCCGCCGCCAGACGCGTCACTAATGTGCCACGTAGTGAACAAACTACGAGATTATCGAGGCTTAGTCTCGCTAATCGCGCCCCTGTGGCCGGCGCAGTTATGGTACCAGCAATTGAAGACGTGGTGCTCGCACCCGGTGTCGCTCCCGGTCCAGTATTTCCACTTAGACACGATTGGCAACCTAGCGACCTTGCTGACTTTTGCATTATGGACATTCAAGAGGCCAAGTAGCTAGCACCATATGGTAGAGATGTGACCAATAAATTAATCAATCAATATACAGTACTCAGTCTACGAAACGACAGTATCAATCACATTGGCAAGCCTTTACTTCTTGGATCATTAAAACAGAACAGACAGTGCCCTCAGTGGCATTAGTTTTTAATTATTTGAATTATCTGTTTGTGCAGAAACGTTTATCCGTGGTAACGTTAAAAAATCACTTAACTGCGATTAGAGTGCCCTTTTTCGACCTTACAGGTCTCTCCATACCGGTAACGGAGGAAACAGGTTTTATGAGAGCATGTTTTAAACTCCGCCCACCTCCCCGTCAGCTCATGCCTACTTGGTCTCTGGACAAGGCATTGTCTTTACTTCACTCTCGTCTGTACCAAAATACTGCAGATTTTGCATTACTCTTAAAAATGGCTGTATTCCTTTTGGCTTTGGCCACCGGGAACAGTGTCTGAGCTGGCGGCGATGAGCAACACACCTAATTGCCTTAGGTTTGGTAGACTTAATGAATGTACACTCTAACCTCCATTTAACGGATTCCGATTTAACGGATATCGGCAATAACGGTCAAAAAATGTAGGCCGGACAATGGACCCAGCAACGGACATAGTCCGTTGCTATAAAAAAGTTGGAGCAAAGTCCGTTGCTCTATCTATTTATCTCTCTAATGCACCTATCTAAATCCCTTATACATTAACATAACTATGTCTTATTTGGACTTTTTGTAATCTTTGAATCATTTCTAATATGATGGAATTGAAAAATATAATATCCTTCCAGCACATAGATAAATAATAAATAAGATAGTCAACAAAATATTTCAACTCTCCCCTCCGTGCCAGCAGAGACGGAAGATTTACGTTTGATAGATTTTTTGTTTTGTTTTTTCCCCTCGATATACACACTCTTTCTATTTATCTATCTCTCTAATTCATCTATCTAAATCCCTTATACATTCACATAACTATGTCTTATTTGGACTTTTTGTAATCTTTGAATAATTTCTAATGTGATGGAATTGAAAAATATAATATCCTTCCAGCACATAGATAAATAATAAATAAGATAGTCAAAAAAATAGTTCAACCCTCCCCTCAGTCTAGACGCCGAGCTTCCGAGACGGAAGATTTACGTTTGATAGATTTTTTGTTTTGTTTTTTTCCCTCGATATACACACTCTTTCTATCTATCTATCTCTCTAATTCATCTACCTAAATCCCTTATACATTAACATAACTATGTCTTATTTGGACTTTTTGTAATCTTTGAATAATTTCTAATGTGATGGAATTGAAAAATATAATATCCTTCCAGCACATAGATAAATAATAAATGAGATAGTCAACAAAATATTTCAACCCTCCCCTCCGTCTATGCGCCGAGCTTCCCAGACGGGAGATTTACGTTTGATAGATTTTTGTTTTTTTTTGTTCCCACGGTATACACAAAATGATGGGGAAATATTATAACATGTTTTTAATTGACATTTGTGTCGTTTTTGCTGATTATGAGTTGGTGAAAAATAAAATCTTTAATTCTATCATATCGGAAATGATTCACAGATTATATAGAGACCAAATAATATACACTTTTAAGTGTGTTCAATAGTTTTACATTATCAATAGGGTGTAGCACAAGGGATTACCAGGATTTATTTCAGGTACAGTAAAAAAAAAGGATGCATAACAGTTAAATGTCCGGACACCTGTACTCAACACCGAATTTTTCTCAAGGAATTTCCGGATTACATCCGGACTGGACAGTATTTAGCAGCAACGGACATTTAGCAGGAACGGACAGGTGCTTGCACGCATTTGTCCGTTAAATGGAGGGTCGAGTGTATTCACATTGCACCTTCCCCGGGATTTGTAGCCAAGAATGAGCACAGTGCACACATGTTTTCTGAGTTCACTGTGCCGGCGTTAAAAAGGGGAAAGGTGCACCATAATCTATGTCCAGTGCAAGCTCTAACCAAATATTTGAGAGTAGCTCCTCTAAACCCCCAAGGTGCTTTGTGGGTAGCGAGTACGGGTAAGCGCTTACTGAAACGGAGATTAGCTTCTCTTCTGGTCGAAGTCAATAAAGAGAGTAATCCCGGCGTTGTGGGTAGGGCCCACGATTTACGCAAATGGGCAGCCTCTTTACGTTTCCTGAAGAACTTTTCAGTAGAAGATATTTCGTCCACACAGTTGTGGGCGTCTAATCATACGTTTTTGACTAGATACTTGTCAGTTGCTCTAGACAAACCTTCCTTACCATGTATAGCTTTAAGGCAGAGGGTCTAGGTGGCCCTTCAGTCACTTTTGTTTACTTTCAAGGAAAAAGGAGGGGGGGGGGGGTGCAGTCAGTGTAACATAGGACACCCTAGACCCCGCCGGAATGTAAGAGCTGTGATACAAATTATGGATAATGTGATATGAAAATTTCTCTTGTTCTATTCAGGGCGAGAAATTGTGCTAGTACAATGTTAGTACAAACAACAGGGTTGTTATAGTAGTTTTAGCTGTGAAAGCAATTTAGTATTAAACAGTGGAGATCTTTTGCAAAATATTTCCACGAATATTATGGGATTTATTATTTGCACATGTAAACTTATAACTTGCTATTTTTGTCACCACTCGTTGTTGTTGTTGTTGTTGTTGTTCCCCAAGCTGCCTGGCCGAACAGCCCCAAGGCCCCGAGCAATTCCAAGGTGTGACGCACCCAGTGCGGGGCAACGCAACCTGATTGTACTCCTTGGTACTCCACTGTACCGCCACTGTGTGGTACCGCTGTACCGCTGTACCGTGCTGGCTGCTTATATTGAGTGTGACAACGTATAACTATGTTCTTTGTATCTCTGCAAAGGTCTCGTCATGTGCTAACCAGTGGTGGGTTTTGTTTTAAGCCATGTCGAGACCTTCCATTTAATATGTAGTATCAATAGAGAAGTTGATAGATAAGACAATGGGAGTTCAGAGAGAGAGAGTGAGTTAGTTTTCAGAGCGAGAGGGTAGCAACGCGCCACGCTGCCGGAGTGGTGGTTGCCAGATGTATGGACCGGTTGGCAGCCTTGCGCTTATAGCTAGGTGCGACAGGGTTGGTAGTCCATTGCCGCCTGCCTATGCTGCCTGGGTTGCCCATGTTGTCGTACTGCACATTGCCTGGAGGCTCGCTGTGTGTTCCATGATCAGGTTGCCTAGAACCTTTGAGATTCTAACATCCCTTGCCCTCTCTCCCAATTTCTCACGGTTGCACTCTTTCTCTCTGACGACATTACTCTCATTTCATTCTTCTCTCTATTTAAATGCATACCCTTCCCTTGAGGTCCTAAAGGAGTTTCAGCACTCACCTCTCGTATTACTCTTAGGACAAGCATATATTTACATGTATTAGATTTAAGGGGTTAATGTGAACAGCGATCTTCTTGATGAGGATAGTTGGTGAACGTTCTACATGTTCACGAGTTATATGCCCAGCTCATCATCCAATTTGTGACTAGACTAGTGCCATGTGTAAGAGCCCGACCATGCCCAGGAGTTGTCTGTAGAGGGGCGAGGACTTAGCCTTGATTTGCCTACCGAGCCAGGAGCGAGTGCAGTACCAGAGACTACAGCTCGCTCGTAGTGCCGGTATAGTAGAGTAACGTAATTTATCTGTCCTTGTGTTCTCTGCAGTCTTTTCCTGGGTTCTCGCTTTCGGTGCTGGGACTCGTTGTTCCTGTGACTTGGCCTGCTAGCTAGAACACATGGGGATGATGAGTGGGTGATATCTTTATTTTACTATGCATTTGCAGCTCTCTTTAAGTTTATGTATGTAACACTTTACAATACACATTACTCACACACTAGACAACACTATTAATACTTTCATGTATCAATTAACTGCACTGTCGTTTTGCTGCTGTTTCCGGAGTTCTATTGCGTAGGGCGCATACGGACTCAGAGGGGAGACAGAGTGAGAGAAGCGAAGTAGCCTATGCGGTAGTAGGCTACCGGTGCAGTACTGTTGCCTGCAACCTTTTAGTTATTCCAAGTATAGATTCATTCTTATAATAAGTGACTACTATTTATGTTCCTTCCATGTGTATTATTAGGTATCTACTGGATCATGAACATCTTGTATGCTACATGCTAGTGCATGTTAGTAGGGGACAGTTATTCTAGTGCACGCGCTTTCAAGTAGGCGTGTACATTTGTCATTTAGCATTTCACTGTCATACCTTTAGCCTGCTTCTATTCTACATTATTAGAGGCTTAATATTAACGTAGTTTCTTGAGTATTGCATTTCTTTAGTAATAACGTAACCTATAAATGTCTGAGGGAGTTTAGCCTCATAGCCTACCCCTGTTGTACACTTTCGCCGAGTTAAGGTACCTCGTTACCATAGACGATAACTCTGTAGGGCGTTGGTGCTTTTGTTGTCTGGAGCATATAGTATTTGGGACTGGAATCGAGCGTGTCGTTGTCACATAAGCCATTTCTGTCCTACGATCAAGAATCCCGAATATGTATTGCCGATCCAGCCGTAACAAAATGGCGACCTTGCACAAGATTCAGTAGTATCCTATCACATGTTTTTTGGAGAACTATTCTATGCTACCTAGTAGAGCTGGCTAGAATTTTCTTGCATATTGGAGGAATTTTTATTGTGTCATTATTGTATTGGTGGACTTGCAGATTGTTTCGTTGGGGGTGTCTAGAGTAGAGTCATTCAAGCATCTTTAACATTTTGTGAGTCGAGACTGCAATTAGTAATAAGCACTTCTTTTTTTTTATGAACAGCAATTGTATAACCAGCACTATGTCTAATGACTCATCATTTACGGGGGAGGATAACACGGTACAGCCTAGTAACCAGCAAGTACAACAGATGTTTAGGGAGGGGAGTGTTATAAGTGGAGAGAGGGATGCCCGGGCATTTTTGCAGACACCTTTGACCGAACAGCGCCTGCAGGCTATTGATTGTTACGGTCTTCGCTGTTTAGCCACGGTTTTGGGGCGGGACTGTCCTGACAGTTGGCCCAAGAAGAATTTGGTGGCATGTTTGTTGGGTGATGGCGATGGGGCGGTGGGTGGAGTGGGGTCTTGGGGGGTTCCCTCCAAGCCTCCATTCCACTCTACCCCTGAGCTGGGCCCTCAGCCAGCGAGTCTTAGCACGATGCAGCAGGAGGGTTCTCAAGGGCAAGCTGGCTTACCCGTAAACACGTCTCGGTGTGGATCCCCCATTTTGTGCTCTCCCCCCCCAGGCCTGTCTCCTGAGATGTTATTTCAGCTAGAACTAGCTAAGTTTCAGCTGCAGGAGACTCAGATACAACAGGCTAGTATAGAACGGATTAAGCTGCAGGAGACTCAGATACAACAGGCTAGTATAGAACGCATAGAGGTTGCTAGAATCCAAGCCAATCAGGATGCAACCAGGTACCAGGCTGAAATGGATGTCGAGAAGTCTAGAGTAGAGACCACGGGGCGTCATCTCGGTGGTGGGCACCGGGTTACAGACTCACTTTCGCATTTAATTAAGTTAGTACCCGCATTTGATGAGACAGCAGTGACTGAGTTTTTTGCTCGTTTCGAAAAGAAGTGTCGTGAGTATGACTGGCCGGAGGTTAAATGGGCAGCATTAGTTTCATCACGTCTAGTGGGTAAGGGGTTGAAAGCCTACGATGCACTGTCACTGGACGAGAGTGTAGTGTATGGACTGGTGAAGGAGGCTGTGCTCCGGGCCTACGAACTGCAACCCGAAACTTATAGATTGAAGTTCCGTGGCGTGAATAAGAAGAGCGACGTCAGTTTTATGGAGCACGCACGGGACTTAACAGATGCAGGTAATAACTGGTTTCGGTCCGAGCACGCAGAGTCGGCTGAGGAAATTAAGCAACTTTTCTATCTGGAACAGTTTTACAAATGTACTGGAACCGATCTAACGCTGAACATTAAGGAAAAATGTCCCAAGACAGTAGAGGAGGCTGCCAAGATGGCAGACCTCAGATTATCATTGATTCGTGGTTGCGGTGCCGCTCAGAGGGCTGAGTCAGGGCAGAAGGGGCGCTATACCCCACCCACCAGAGTTTTCGATAATAACAAATCCTATGACACACATAACCACACTAAATGCATTGCACCTAATAACACCTACAAACACAAGCCTCTCCCGTTTACTAAAGGTCAGGCCCCTTCTTCGCCCGCACAAGGGAAGAAGCCCATTGGGGATGTGAAATGTTACAAATGTCAGAAGCTAGGCCATTATTCACGTGAGTGCCCTAGTAACACTCCCGCTAAGCCGGTGTCATTGGTTCACAGTATCGGTGTGTCTCTGAAGGCTGCAGCAACTGCCCGGGGTAGGTTGTCAGCAGCTGAGGCACACGCGGTAAAGAAGCGTACGGAAGGCTCGACACCTGTCCGGGACACTTTCTGTAGCCATCGGGGGCACGGGTTTGTGAGCTGGGGGAGTGAACTACGGAGGGTTGACTTGCTGAGGGATACGGGGGCTTCGCAAACTTTGTTGAGGAACTTCACAGGGAAACCGATAAATGCGGCCAGAGTTGTTGTGGTGCAGGGTATAAATGCTACGAGGTCATACCCACTTGTGAGGTTGGAGTTGAGAGTGGGAGAGGTGTGCAGGGAGCTGGATGTAGGGATCGTTGAGTGTTTGCCAGTTGAGGGCGTCGACCTTCTTCTCGGCAACGACTTTGCGGTGCCCACTTCCGGGACTCCACCCTTAGTCGTTGCCGAGAGGGCGGCCGACGTGGATGGTGAGAATCGGGAATGGGTTGGGAGGTGCCAACAGGATAAGATGGCCTGTGTGGTAACCCGATCTCGCTCTGCGGCTCCTGCACAGCCTAGCACTCAACCTCGGGGACAGTGGAGGAAGGATCAGGAGAAGGTTGCTAAGGGCAGGAAAAGGGACATTGATTCTGCTGCACTTCTCGGTGATTCGGTACTTGGACCTATAATAAACACGGGAGTTGACTCTGGCCCAGATATGGTGTGTAACAAGGCAGAGTTGGGTAAGACTTCGCGTGAGGCAAGAGCTGTAGCGAGAGCCACTAAGGCAGTAGAGCCTACTAGCCGGGGTAATGTCTTATTACAAAACCATCTTGATGCATTGACGCCCAGGGACATTAGTGAGCAGCAGCTGCAAGACGCTAGCCTAGCTCGTTATAGCAATGGTGCCATAGAGTAGGAGGAAGATGGGGATGCGAAGCCGGGAGATTTCTTTAGGCTCAACAGGATATTGTACCGCAGATTTCTAGACCCCAAATCGAAGTGGGAGGGCGGTGCGAGGGTAGTAGACCAGGTGGTTGTTCCAAATAAGTATAGAGAGTCCTTATTGTGTCTGGCGCATGATGTGCCGGTGGCGGGTCATTTGGGGGTAACAAAAACATTGGCGGCATTGGGCAGGTTTTTCTGGTGGCCTGGGGTCAAGGCTGATGTCTGTGCATGGGTGGCTGGGTGTGCGACCTGCCAGACAACGGGGAAGCCTAACCAGACAATCCCGAAGGCACCTTTGTTTCCCATACCTGTCACCGGGCCTCCGTTCAGCAAAGTTGTAGTAGATTTGGTTGGCCCTTTCCCGCCTACTAGTAGTGGCAATAAATTCCTGTTGACAATCATGGATGTGGCTACGAGATACCCGGACGCATACCCCATGAGAAACGGCTCGGCAAAGGCAGTTGTTAAAAACTTATTATTGTTCTGTTCCCGTTATGGATTTCCACGTGAGGTGCAGTCAGACCAGGGGAGCAATTTTACATCCAAATTGTTCAAGCAAACCCTTCAGTTGCACGGTATATGTTCTGTAGTGTCGTCAGCCTACCATCCCGAGAGTCAGGGAGTCTTGGAGCGGTGGCACTCGACCCTGAAGAGTATGCTACGCTGTTACTGTGCAGAACATGACACTGATTGGGATTTGGGTCTGCCGTATGTTCTGTTCGCTGCACGTGAAGTCCCAGGAGAGAGCCTGGGGTTCAGTCCAAATCAACTAGTCTTTGGCCATAATGTGAGAGGACCTTTAAGTATGGTGAAAGAGATCTGGGAGGGCGAAGAGAAGCCGGGGTCTGTACTTAAATATATCCTTGAGAGCCGGGAGAGACTTATAGGTTGCATGGCAGCGGCAGGTAATAACTTGGTTAATGCACAGGCGGTCATGAAGCACCAGTATGACGCCAAGGTGAAGCTTCGGGAGTTTTCGGTGGGTCAGGAGGTAATGTTGCTTTTACCTTTGCCTGGACACCCCCTTTCTGCCAAGTTTATTGGGCCGTATGTGGTGGCTAAGAAACTGTCCGACCTTGATTATCTCGTTGCAACACCTGACCGTAGAAAAAAACATCAGTTATGTCATGTTAACCTCATGAAAGAGTATGTGAGACGCCCCTCAGAGCCTCTCACTGTCCCTGTGCTGGCCTGCAGCGGCCAGGGTGGAGAAGGAGGTGGGGACAGTCATGCTGCTGAGGAGGATAGCTGGGACTGTGTCATTTCCGCGGAACAGTGGGCGGGGAATACTGAACAAGAGGCTAGGCAAGCTGTAAGTCACCTGCCTGAGCACCAGGGTGCTGCTGTCCTAGGCCTGTTCAGGTCATACCCCTCTGTTTTCGCCGAACACCCAGGTCTCACTACTCAGGTAACGCACGACGTGGACGTCGGTGATAATGTGCCCTTCAAGTCAGTGCCCTACCGTGTGCCCCCGGTAAAGTTGCCAGCTTTACGGGAGGAGTTAAAGTACATGGTTGAGAGAGGGATGATCACTGAAGGTTATGTGAAGTGGACATCACCCGTCACGTTGCAGCCAAAACCTGACGGCAAGGTGCGGTTCTGCATAGATTTTCGTAGGCTAAATGGCTTGACCACTACCAACCCTTACCCTTTGCCTCGAGTTGACGACAGCGTGGACAAGATAGGGAATGCAAAGTACCTTACTAAAATTGATCTTGTAAAAGGCTACTGGCAAGTACCCCTGTCGGACCGAGCTAAGCAAGTTTGTGGTTTTGTGGTAGATGGCAAGACCTACCAATGTAACGTAATGCCTTATGGGCTTAAGAACGCACCTGCCACGTTTCAGAACCTGATGAACGATATTTGTGACGAAATCCCTAACTGCACGGTCTACCTTGATGACGTGATAGTGTATGATGACGATTTTGAAAATCACCTAAGGCACTTAGAGACCCTGTTTGGGAAGTTGCACGATGCTGGGCTGGTGGTGAACCTGAGGAAGTGCGAGTTTGTAAAGGCTACTGTGCAGTATCTTGGCTTCGTGGTCGGGTTAGGCCGGGTGTGCCCCCCCCTGAGCAAGATACAGGCTATCAATATGTTTCCCAGGCCCACCACTAAGCGCCAGGTCATGCGGTTCCTAGGTATGATAGGCTATTATAGGCGCTTCATCCGGGGATACTCTACTGTCTTAGCACCGTTAACTGATCTACTGTCGAAGTCAGTGAAGTTCTGTTGGGCTGCGGAGTGTCAGAGGGCTTTCGACCTAGTCAAGCACCTGCTGTGTACACATCCGATTTTGAGAGCCCCAGACTTCTCCAGGAGTTTTCAGCTGGCGACTGATGCCAGCGGTGTGGGTGCCGGGGCAGTGTTACTGCAGACTGATTCCGAGGGCTTGGAACACCCAGTGAGCTTCTTTTCTCGCAAGTTTAATTCGGCACAAAGGAATTACTCGACTATAGAGAAGGAGCTTCTTGCTATCGTTTTGTCGCTCAAACATTTCGAAGTTTATGTTCCAGCCTACGGCCCGGTAGTGACGATTTATACGGACCATCATCCCTTGAAATTCCTAAATCAGTTTCACAATCGGAATATGCGGTTGACCAGGTGGTCCCTAATGCTCCAAGAGTATAATCTCAACATTCAGCATATTGCCGGGAGTGAGAACGTGATAGCAGATTGTCTATCAAGGGTTGATGATCCAGGATAGTCGTGCACGGTGTGTGGGTTGAGCAGGAGTAAAATTAGGCTATCATAACGCCGTCCAAAAAGATTATAAAACAATAAAATAAACGAGAATTTTTTTTTTTAGTTTTGTAAGTCTTTATTGTTGTAGCATGATGCATGCGATATTGTGTTTTATGTATAATTCACACTTCAGTTGTTGTGCACCTTTTGCAATTAGTGGCAGCTAAGGGTAGCAGGTCGGTTGGTTGCCTGTCAGATTTTGATAATGCTTCTAAGGTCGATTATCTAAAATCTTGGGGGGGCTGTGACGCACCCAGTGCGGGGCAACGCAACCTGATTGTACTCCTTGGTACTCCACTGTACCGCCACTGTGTGGTACCGCTGTACCGTGCTGGCTGCTTATATTGAGTGTGACAACGTATAACTATGTTCTTTGTATCTCTGCAAAGGTCTCGTCATGTGCTAACCAGTGGTGGGTTTTGTTTTAAGCCATGTCGAGACCTTCCATTTAATATGTAGTATCAATAGAGAAGTTGATAGATAAGACAATGGGAGTTCAGAGAGAGAGAGTGAGTTAGTTTTCAGAGCGAGAGGGTAGCAACGCGCCACGCTGCCGGAGTGGTGGTTGCCAGACGTATGGACCGGTTGGCAGCCTTGCGCTTATAGCTAGGTGCGACAGGGTTGGTAGTCCATTGCCGCCTGCCTATGCTGCCTGGGTTGCCCATGTTGTCGTACTGCACATTGCCTGGAGGCTCGCTGTGTGTTCCATGATCAGGTTGCCTAGAACCTTTGAGATTCTAACATCCCTTGCCCTCTCTCCCAATTTCTCACGGTTGCACTCTTTCTCTCTGACGACATTACTCTCATTTCATTCTTCTCTCTATTTAAATGCATACCCTTCCCTTGAGGTCCTAAAGGAGTTTCAGCACTCACCTCTCGTATTACTCTTAGGACAAGCATATATTTACATGTATTAGATTTAAGGGGTTAATGTGAACAGCGATCTTCTTGATGAGGATAGTTGGTGAACGTTCTACATGTTCACGAGTTATATGCCCAGCTCATCATCCAATTTGTGACTAGACTAGTGCCATGTGTAAGAGCCCGACCATGCCCAGGAGTTGTCTGTAGAGGGGCGAGGACTTAGCCTTGATTTGCCTACCGAGCCAGGAGCGAGTGCAGTACCAGAGACTACAGCTCGCTCGTAGTGCCGGTATAGTAGAGTAACGTAATTTATCTGTCCTTGTGTTCTCTGCAGTCTTTTCCTGGGTTCTCGCTTTCGGTGCTGGGACTCGTTGTTCCTGTGACTTGGCCTGCTAGCTAGAACACATGGGGATGATGAGTGGGTGATATCTTTATTTTACTATGCATTGCAGCTCTCTTTAAGTTTAAGTATGTAACACTTTACAATACACATTACTCACACACTAGACAACACTATTAATACTTTCATGTATCAATTAACTGCACTGTCGTTTTGCTGCTGTTTCCGGAGTTCTATTGCGTAGGGCGCATACGGACTCA